>CAKAJI010000826.1:0-106912 GCA_916610255.1 Lasioglossum lativentre
CCTTATAATATAACGTAATATGCAGTGTATCATAGAAAATACCATGTAATATAACGTAATATACAGTGTATTATTGAAAATACCTTATAATATAACGTAATATGCAGTGTATCAATGAAAATACCTTATAATATAACGTAATATGCAGTGTATCATTGAAAATACCTTATAATATAACGTAATGTGCAGTGTATCATAGAAAATACCATGTAATATAACGTAATATGCAGTGTATCATTGAAAATACCTTCTAATATATCGTAGTTTATCATTGAAACTACCTTATAATATAACGTAATATGCAGTGTATCATAGAAAATACCATGTAATATAACGTGATATACAGTGTATCATTGAAAATACCTTATAATATAACGTAATATGCAGTGTTTCATTGAAAATACCTTATAATATAACGTAACATGCAGTGTATCATTGAAAATACCTTTATAATATAACGTAATATGCAGTGTATCATTGAAAATACATTATAATATAGCGTAATATACAGTGTATCATTGAAAATACCTTATAATATAACGTAATATGCAGTGTATCAATGAAAATACCATGTAATATAACGTAATATACAGTGTATCATTGAAAATACCTTATAAAATAACGTAATATGCAGTGTTTCATTGAAAATACCTTATAATATAACGTAACATGCAGTGTATCATTGAAAATACCATGTAATATAACGTAATATGCAGTGTATCATTGAAAATACCTTCTAATATATCGTAGTTTATCATTGAAACTACCTTATAATATAACGTAATATGCAGTGTATCATAGAAAATACCATGTAATATAACGTGATATACAGTGTATCATTGAAAATACCTTATAATATAACGTGATATGCAGTGTATCATTGAAAATACCTTATAATATAACGTAATATGCAGTGTTTCATTGAAAATACCTTATAATATAACGTAACATGCAGTGTATCATTGAAAATACCTTATAATATAACGTAATATGCAGTGTATCATTGAAAATACATTATAATATAGCGTAATATACAGTGTATCATTGAAAATACCTTATAATATAACGTAATATGCAGTGTATCATTGAATATACCTTATAATATAACGTAATATGCAGTGTATCATAGAAAATACCATGTAATATAACGTAATATGCAGTGTATCATTGAAAATACCTTATAACATATCCTAATATGCAGTGTATCTTAGAAAATACCTTATAATATAACGTAATATGCAGTGTATCATTGAAAATACCTTATAATATAACGTAATATGCAGTGTATCATTGAAAATACCTTATAATATAGAGTAATATGCAGTGTATCATTGAAAATACCTTATAATATAGCGTAATATGCAGTGTATCATTGAAAATACCTTATAATATAACGTAATATGCAGTGTATCATTGAAAATACCTTATAATATAACGTAATATGCAGTGTATCATTGAAAATACCTTATAATATAACGTAATATGCAGTGTATCATTGAAAATACCTTATAATATAACGTAATATGCAGTGTATCATAGAAAAATACCATGTAATATAACGTAATATACAGTGTATCATTGAAAATACCTTATAATATAACGTAATATGCAGTGTATCATTGAAAATACCTTCTAATATATCGTAGTTTATCATTGAAAATACCTTATAATATAACGTAATATGCAGTGTATCATTGAAAATACCTTGTAATATAACGTAATATGCAGTGTATCATTGAAAATACCTTATAATATAACGTAATATGCAGTGTATCATTGAAAATACCTTATAATATAACGTAATATGCAGTGTTTCATTGAAAATACCTTATAATATAACGTAACATGCAGTGTATCATTGAAAATACCTTATAATATAACGTAATATGCAGTGTATCATTGAAAATACATTATAATATAGCGTAATATACAGTGTATCATTGAAAATACCTTATAATATAACGTAATATGCAGTGTATCAATGAAAATACCATGTAATATAACGTAATATACAGTGTATCATTGAAAATACCTTATAATATAACGTAATATGCAGTGTTTCATTGAAAATACCTTATAATATAACGTAACATGCAGTGTATCATTGAAAATACCATGTAATATAACGTAATATGCAGTGTATCATTGAAAATACCTTCTAATATATCGTAGTTTATCATTGAAACTACCTTATAATATAACGTAATATGCAGTGTATCATAGAAAATACCATGTAATATAACGTGATATACAGTGTATCATTGAAAATACCTTATAATATAACGTGATATGCAGTGTATCATTGAAAATACCTTATAATATAACGTAATATGCAGTGTTTCATTGAAAATACCTTATAATATAACGTAACATGCAGTGTATCATTGAAAATACCTTATAATATAACGTAATATGCAGTGTATCATTGAAAATACATTATAATATAGCGTAATATACAGTGTATCATTGAAAATACCTTATAATATAACGTAATATGCAGTGTATCATTGAATATACCTTATAATATAACGTAATATGCAGTGTATCATAGAAAATACCCATGTAATATAACGTAATATGCAGTGTATCATTGAAAATACCTTATAACATATCCTAATATGCAGTGTATCTTAGAAAATACCTTATAATATAACGTAATATGCAGTGTATCATTGAAAATACCTTATAATATAACGTAATATGCAGTGTATCATTGAAAATACCTTATAATATAGAGTAATATGCAGTGTATCATTGAAAATACCTTATAATATAACGTAATATGCAGTGTATCATTGAAAATACCTTATAATATAACGTAATATGCAGTGTATCATTGAAAATACCTTATAATATAACGTAATATGCAGTGTATCATTGAAAAATACCTTATAATATAACGTAATATGCAGTGTATCATTGAAAATACCTTATAATATAACGTAATATGCAGTGTATCATAGAAAATACCATGTAATATAACGTAATATACAGTGTATCATTGAAAATACCTTATAATATAACGTAATATGCAGTGTATCATTGAAAATACCTTCTAATTATCGTAGTTTATCATTGAAAATACCTTATAATATAACGTAATATGCAGTGTATCATTGAAAATACTTGTAATATAACGTAATATGCAGTGTATCATTGAAAATACCTTATAATATAACGTAATATGCAGTGTATCATTGAAAATACCTTATAATATAACGTAATATGCAGTGTATCATAGAAAATACCATGTAATATAAGGTAATATACAGTGTATCATTGAAAATACCTTATAATATAACGTAATATGCAGTGTATCATTGAAAATACATTATAATATAGCGTAATATACAGTGTATCATTGAAAATACCTTATAATATAACGTAATATGCAGATGTATCAATGAAAATACCATGTAATATAACGTAATATACAGTGTATCATTGAAAAATACCTTATAATATAACGTAATATGCAGTGTTTCATTGAAAATACCTTATAATATAACGTAACATGCAGTGTATCATTGAAAATACCATGTAATATAACGTAATATGCAGTGTATCATTGAAAATACCTTCTAATATATCGTAGTTTATCATTGAAAATACCTTATAATATACGTAATATGCAGTGTATCATAGAAAATACCATGTAATATAACGTGATATACAGTGTATCATTGAAAATACCTTATAATATAACGTGATATGCAGTGTATCATTGAAAATACCTTATAAAATAACGTAATATGCAGTGTTTCATTGAAACTACCTTATAATATAACGTAACATGCAGTGTATCATTGAAAATACCTTATAATATAACGTAATATGCAGTGTATCATTGAAAATACATTATAATATAGCGTAATATACAGTGTATCATTGAAAATACCTTATAATATAACGTAATATGCAGTGTATCATTGAATATACCTTATAATATAACGTAATATGCAGTGTATCATAGAAAATACCATGTAATATAACGTAATATGCAGTGTATCATTGAAAATACCTTATAACATATCCTAATATGCAGTGTATCTTAGAAAATACCTTATAATATAACGTAATATGCAGTGGTATCATTGAAAAATACCTTATAATATACGTAATATGCAGTGTATCATTGAAAATACCTCATAATATAACGTAATATACAGTATATCATAAAAAATACCATGTAATATAACGTAATATACAGTGTATCATTGAAAATACCTTATAATATAACGTAATATGCAGTGTATCATTGAAAATACCTTCTAATATATCGTTGTTTATCATTGAAAATACCTTATAATATAACGTAATATGGAGTGTATCATTGAAAATACCTTCTAATATATCGTAGTTTATCATTGAAAATACCTTATAATATAACGTAATATGCAGTGTATCATAGAAAATACCATGTAATATAACGTAATATACAGTGTATTATTGAAAATACCTTATAATATAACGTAATATGCAGTGTATCAATGAAAATACCTTATAATATAACGTAATATGCAGTGTATCATTGAAAATACCTTATAATATAACGTAATGTGCAGGTGTATCATAGAAAATACCATGTAATATAACGTAATATACAGTGTATCATTGAAAATACCTTATAATATAACGTAATATGCAGTGTATCATTGAAAATACCATCTAATATATCGTAGTTTATCATTGAAAATACCTTATAATATAACGTAATATGCAGTGTATCATTGAAAATACCTTATAATATAACGTAATATGCAGTGTATCATTGAAAATACCTTCTAATATATCGTTGTTTATCATTGAAAATACCTTATAATATAACGTAATATGCAGTGTATCATTGAAAATACCTTCTAATATATCGTAGTTTATCATTGAAAATACCTTATAATATAACGTAATATGCAGGATATAACGTAATATGCAGTGTATCATAGAAAATACCATGTAATATAACGTAATATACAGTGTATCATTGAAAATACCTTATAATATAACGTAATATGCAGTGTAATCATTGAAAATACCTTCTAATATATCGTAGTTTATCATTGAAAATACCTTATAATATAACGTAATATGCAGTGTATCATTGAAAATACCTTATAATATAACGTAATATGCAGTGTATCATAGAAATACCATGTAATATAACGTAATATACAGTGTATCATTGAAAATACCTTATAATATAACGTAATGTGCAGTGTATCATTGAAAATACCTTATAATATAACGTAATATGCAGTGTATCATTGAAAATACCTCATAATATAACGTAATATACAGTATATCATAAAAAATACCATGTAATATAACGTAATATACAGTGTATCATTGAAAATACCTTATAATATAACGTAATATGCAGTGTATCATTGAAAATACCTTCTAATATATCGTTGTTTATCATTGAAAATACCTTATAATATAACGTAATATGCAGTGTATCATTGAAAATACCTTCTAATATATCGTAGGTTTATCATTGAAAATACCTTATAATATAACGTAATATGCAGTGTATCATAGAAAATACCATGTAATATAACGTAATATACAGTGTATTATTGAAATACCTTATAATATAACGTAATATGCAGTGTATCAATGAAAATACCTTATAATATAACGTAATATGCAGTGTATCATTGAAAATACCTTATAATATAACGTAATATGCAGTGTATCATAGAAAATACCATGTAATATAACGTAATATGCAGTGTATCATTGAAAATACCTTCTATATATCGTAGTTTATCATTGAAACTACCTTATAATATAACGTAATATGCAGTGTATCATAGAAAATACCATGTAATATAACGTGATATACAGTGTATCATTGAAAATACCTTATAATATAACGTAATATGCAGTGTTTCATTGAAAATACCTTATAATATAACGTAACATGCAGTGTATCATTGAAAATACCTTATAATATAACGTAATATGCAGTGTATCATTGAAATACATTATAATATAGCGTAATATACAGTGTATCATTGAAAATACCTTATAATATAACGTAATATGCAGTGTATCAATGAAAATACCATGTATATAACGTAATATACAGTGTATCATTGAAAATACCTTATAATATAACGTAATATGCAGTGTATCATTGAAAATACCTTATAATATAACGTAACATGCAGTGTATCATGAAAATACCATGTAATATAACGTAATATGCAGTGTATCATTGAAAATACCTTCTAATATATCGTAGTTTATCATTGAAACTACCTTATAATATAACGTAATATGCAGTGTATCATAGAAAATACCATGTAATATAACGTGATATACAGTGTATCATTGAAAATACCTTATAATATAACGTGATATGCAGTGTATCATTGAAAATACCTTATAATATAACGTAATATGCAGTGTTTCATTGAAAATACCTTATATATAACGTAACATGCAGTGTATCATTGAAAATACCTTATAATATAACGTAATATGCAGTGTATCATTGAAAATACATTATAATATAGCGTAATATACAGTGTATCATTGAAAATACCTTATAATATAACGTAATATGCAGTGTATCATTGAATATACCTTATAATATAACGTAATATGCAGTGTATCATAGAAAATACCATGTAATATAACGTAATATGCAGTGTATCATTGAAAATACCTTATAACATATCCTAATATGCAGTGTATCTTAGAAAATACCTTATAATATAACGTAATATGCAGTGTATCATTGAAAATACCTTATAATATAACGTAATATGCAGTGTATCATTGAAAATACCTTATAATATAGAGTAATATGCAGTGTATCATTGAAAATACCTTATAATATAGCGTAATATGCAGTGTATCATTGAAAATACCTTATAATATAACGTAATATGCAGTGTATCATTGAAAATACCTTATAATATAACGTAATATGCAGTGTATCATTGAAAATACCTTATAATATAACGTAATATGCAGTGTATCATTGAAAATACCTTATAATATAACGTAATATGCAGTGTATCATAGAAAATACCATGTAATATAACGTAATATACAGTGTATCATTGAAAATACCTTATAATATAACGTAATATGCAGTGTATCATTGAAAATACCTTCTAATATATCGTAGTTTATCATTGAAAATACCTTATAATATAACGTAATATGCAGTGTATCATTGAAAATACCTTGTAATATAACGTAATATGCAGTGTATCATTGAAAATACCTTATAATATAACGTAATATGCAGTGTATCATTGAAAATACCTTCTAATATATCGTTGTTTATCATTGAAAATACCTTATAATATAACGTAATATGGAGTGTATCATTGAAAATACCTTCTATATATCGTAGTTTATCATTGAAAATACCTTATAATATAACGTAATATGCAGTTGTATCATAGAAAATACCATGTAATATAACGTAATATACAGTGTGTATTATTGAAAATACCTTATAATATAACGTAATATGCAGTGTATCATTGAAAATACCTTATAATATAACGTAATATGCAGTGTATCATTGAAAATACCTTATAATATAACGTAATGTGCAGTGTATCATAGAAAATACCATGTAATATAACGTAATATACAGTGTATCATTGAAATTACCTTATAATATAACGTAATATGCAGTGTATCATTGAAAATACCATCTAATATATCGTAGTTTATCATTGAAAATACCTTATAATATAACGTAATATGCAGTGTATCATTGAAAATACCTTATAATATAACGTAATATGCAGTGTATCATAGAAAATACCATGTAATATAACGTAATATGCAGTGTATCATTGAAAATACCTTATAACATATCCTAATATGCAGTGTATCTTAGAAAATACCTTATAATATAACGTAATATGCAGTGTATCATTGAAAATACATTATAATATAGCGTAATATACAGTGTATCATTGAAAATACCTTATAATATAACGTAATATGCAGTGTATCATTGAATATACCTTATAATATAACGTAATATGCAGTGTATCATAGAAAATACCATGTAATATAACGTAATATGCAGTGTATCATTGAAAATACCTTATAACATATCCTAATATGCAGTGTATCTTAGAAAATACCTTATAATATAACGTAATATGCAGTGTATCATTGAAAATACCTTATAATATAACGTAATATGCAGTGTATCATTGAAAATACCTTATAATATAGAGTAATATGCAGTGTATCATTGAAAATACCTTATAATATAGCGTAATATGCAGTGTATCATTGAAAATACCTTATAATATAACGTAATATGCAGTGTATCATTGAAAATACCTTATAATATAACGTAATATGCAGTGTATCATTGAAAATACCTTATAATATAACGTAATATGCAGTGTATCATTGAAAATACCTTATAATATAACGTAATATGCAGTGTATCATAGAAATATACCATGTAATATAACGTAATATACAGTGTATCATTGAAAATACCTTATAATATAACGTAATATGCAGTGTATCATTGAAAATACCTTCTAATATATCGTAGTTTATCATTGAAAATACCTTATAATATAACGTAATATGCAGTGTATCATTGAAAATACCTTGTAATATAACGTAATATGCAGTGTATCATTGAAAATACCTTATAATATAACGTAATATGCAGTGTATCATTGAAAATACCTTCTAATATATCGTTGTTTATCATTGAAAATACCTTATAATATAACGTAATATGGAGTGTATCATTGAAAATACCTTCTAATATATCGTAGTTTATCATTGAAAATACCTTATAATATAACGTAATATGCAGTGTATCATAGAAAATACCATGTAATATAACGTAATATACAGTGTATTATTGAAAATACCTTATAATATAACGTAATATGCAGTGTATCAATGAAAATACCTTATAATATAACGTAATATGCAGTGTATCATTGAAAATACCTTATAATATAACGTAATGTGCAGTGTATCATAGAAAATACCATGTAATATAACGTAATATACAGTGTATCATTGAAATTACCTTATAATATAACGTAATATGCAGTGTATCATTGAAAATACCATCTAATATATCGTAGTTTATCATTGAAAATACCTTATAATATAACGTAATATGCAGTGTATCATTGAAAATACCTTATAATATAACGTAATATGCAGTGTATCATTGAAAATACCTTCTAATATATCGTTGTTTATCATTGAAAATACCTTATAATATAACGTAATATGCAGTGTATCATTGAAAATACCTTATAATATAACGTAATATGCAGTGTATCATTGAAAATACCTTCTAATATATCGTAGTTTATCATTGAAAATACCTTATAATATAACGTAATATGCAGTGTATCATTGAAAATACCTTATAATATAACGTAATATGCAGTGTATCAT
The DNA here is from genome assembly GCA_916610255.1 of Lasioglossum lativentre. Taxonomy (NCBI): domain Eukaryota; kingdom Metazoa; phylum Arthropoda; class Insecta; order Hymenoptera; family Halictidae; genus Lasioglossum; species Lasioglossum lativentre. The sequence goes on from CAKAJI010000826.1 coordinate 9,427, forward strand.
AGAAATACCATGTAATATAACGTAATATACAGTGTATCATTGAAAATACCTTATAATATAACGTAATGTGCAGTGTATCATTGAAAATAACTTTTAATATATCGTAGTTTATCATTGAAAATACCTTATAATATAACGTTATATGCAGTGTATCATTGAAAATACCTTATAATATAACGTAATATGCAGTGTATCATTGAAAATACCTTATAATATAACGTAATATGCAGTGTATCATAGAAAATACCATGTAATATAACGTAATATACAGTGTATCATTGAAAATACCTTATAATATAACGTAATATGCAGTGTATCAATGAAAATACCTTATAATATAACGTAATATGCAGTGTATCATTGAAAATACCTTATAATATAACGTAATATGCAGTGTATCATTGAAAATACCTCATAATATAACGTAATATACAGTATATCATAAAAAATACCATGTAATATAACGTAATATACAGTGTATCATTGAAAATACCTTATAATATAACGTAATATGCAGTGTATCATTGAAAATACCTTCTAATATATCGTTGTTTATCATTGAAAATACCTTATAATATAACGTAATATGCAGTGTATCATTGAAAATACCTTCTAATATATCGTAGTTTATCATTGAAAATACCTTATAATATAACGTAATATGCAGTGTATCATAGAAAATACCATGTAATATAACGTAATATACAGTGTATTATTGAAAATACCTTATAATATAACGTAATATGCAGTGTATCAATGAAAATACCTTATAATATAACGTAATATGCAGTGTATCATTGAAAATACCTTATAATATAACGTAATGTGCAGTGTATCATAGAAAATACCATGTAATATAACGTAATATACAGTGTATCATTGAAATTACCTTATAATATAACGTAATATGCAGTGTATCATTGAAAATACCATCTAATATATCGTAGTTTATCATTGAAAATACCTTATAATATAACGTAATATGCAGTGTATCATTGAAAATACCTTATAATATAACGTAATATGCAGTGTATCATTGAAAATACCTTCTAATATATCGTTGTTTATCATTGAAAATACCTTATAATATAACGTAATATGCAGTGTATCATTGAAAATACCTCCTAATATGCAGTGTATCATTGAAAATACCTTATAATATAACGTAATATGCAGTGTATCATTGAAAATACCTTATAATATAACGTAATATGCAGTGTATCATAGAAAATACCATGTAATATAACGTAATATACAGTGTATCATTGAAAATACCTTATAATATAACGTAATATGCAGTGTATCATTGAAAATACCTTATAATATAACGTAATATGCAGTGTATCATTGAAAATACCTTATAATATAGCGTAATATGCAGTGTATCATTGAAAATACCTTATAATATAGCGTAATATGCAGTGTATCATTGAAAATACCTTATAATATAACGTAATATGCAGTGTATCATTGAAAATACCTTATAATATAACGTAATATGCAGTGTATCATTGAAAATACCATATAATATAACGTAATATGCAGTGTATCATTGAAAATACCTTATAATATAACGTAATATACAGTGTATCATTGAAAATACCTTATAATATAACGTAATGTGCAGTGTATCATTGAAAATACCTTTTAATATATCGTAGTTTATCATTGAAAATACCTCATAATATAACGTTATATGCAGTGTATCATTGAAAATACCTTATAATATAACGTAATATGCAGTGTATCATTGAAAATACCTTATAATATAACGTAATATGCAGTGTATCATAGAAAATACCATGTAATATAACGTAATATGCAGTGTATCAATGAAAATACCTTATAATATAACGTAATATGCAGTGTATCATTGAAAATACCTTATAATATAACGTAATATGCAGTGTATCATTGAAAATACCTCATAATATAACGTAATATACAGTATATCATAAAAAATACCATGTAATATAACGTAATATACAGTGTATCATTGAAAATACCTTATAATATAACGTAATATGCAGTGTATCATTGAAAATACCTTATAATATAACGTAATATGCAGTGTATCATTGAAAATACATTATAATATAACGTAACATGCAGTGTATCATTGAAAATACCTTATAATATAACGTAATATGCAGTGTATCATTGAAAATACATTATAATATAGCGTAATATGCAGTGTATCATTGTAAATACCTTATAATATAACGTAATATGCAGTGTATCATTGAATATACCTTATAATATAACGTAATATGCACTGTATCATAGAAAATACCATGTAATATAACGTAATATGCTGTGTATCATTGAAAATACCTTATAACATATCCTAATATGCAGTGTATCATTGAAAATACCTTATAATATAACGTAACATGCAGTGTATCATTGAAAATACCTTATAATATAACGTAATATGCAGTGTATCATTGAAAATACATTATAATATAGCGTAATATACAGTGTATCATTGAAAATACCTTATAATATAACGTAATATGCAGTGTATCATTGAATATACCTTATAATATAACGTAATATGCAGTGTATCATAGAAAATACCATGTAATATAACGTAATATGCAGTGTATCATTGAAAATACCTTATAACATATCCTAATATGCAGTGTATCTTAGAAAATACCTTATAATATAACGTAATATGCAGTGTATCATTGAAAATACCTTATAATATAACGTAATATGCAGTGTATCATTGAAAATAATTTATAATATAGAGTAATATGCAGTGTATCATTGAAAATACCTTATAATATATCGTAGTTTATCATTGAAAATACCTTATAATATAACGTAATATGCAGTGTATCATTGAAAATACCTTGTAATATAACGTAATATGCAGTGTATCATTGAAAATACCTTATAATATAACGTAATATGCAGTGTATCATTGAAAATACCTTATAATATATCGTTGTTTATCATTGAAAATACCTTATAATATAACGTAATATGCAGTGTATCATTGAAAATACCTTCTAATATATCGTAGTTTATCATTGAAAATACCTTATAATATAACGTTATATGCAGTGTATCATTGAAAATACCTTATAATATAACGTAATATGCAGTGTATCATTGAAAATACCTTATAATATAACGTAATATGCAGTGTATCATAGAAAATACCATGTAATATAACGTAATATACAGTGTATCATTGAAAATACCTTATAATATAACGTAATATGCAGTGTATCATTGAAAATACCTTATAATATAACGTAATATGCAGTGTATCATTGAAAATACCTTATAATATAACGTAATATACAGTATATCATAAAAAATACCATGTAATATAACGTAATATACAGTGTATCATTGAAATTACCTTATAATATAACGTAATATGCAGTGTATCATTGAAAATACCATCTAATATATCGTAGTTTATCATTGAAAATACCTTATAATATAACGTAATATGCAGTGTATCATTGAAAATACCTTATAATATAACGTAATATGCAGTGTATCATTGAAAATACCTTCTAATATATCGTTGTTTATCATTGAAAATACCTTATAATATAACGTAATATGCAGTGTATCATTGAAAATACCTTCTAATATATCGTAGTTTATCATTGAAAATACCTTATAATATAACGTAATATGCAGTGTATCATTGAAAATACCTTATAATATAACGTAATATGCAGTGTATCATAGAAAATACCATGTAATATAACGTAATATACAGTGTATCATTGAAAATACCTTATATCATAACGTAATATGCAGTGTATCATTGAAAATACCTTATAATATAACGTAACATGCAGTGTATCATTGAAAATACCTTATAATATAACGTAATATGCAGTGTATCATTGAAAATACATTATAATATAGCGTAATATACAGTGTATCATTGAAAATACCTTATAATATAACGTAATATGCAGTGTATCATTGAATATACCTTATAATATAACGTAATATGCAGTGTATCATAGAAAATACCATGTAATATAACGTAATATGCAGTGTATCATTGAAAATACCTTATAACATATCCTAATATGCAGTGTATCTTAGAAAATACCTTATAATATAACGTAATATGCAGTGTATCATTGAAAATACCTTATAATATAGAGTAATATGCAGTGTATCATTGAAAATACCTTATAATATAGCGTAATATGCAGTGTATCATTGATAATACCTTATAATATAACGTAATATGCAGTGTATCATTGAAAATACCTTATAATATAACGTAATATGCAGTGTATCATTGAAAATACCTTATAATATAACGTAATATGCAGTGTATCATAGAAATACCATGTAATATAACGTAATATACAGTGTATCATTGAAAATACCTTATAATATAACGTTATATGCAGTGTATCATTGAAAATACCTTATAATATAACGTAATATGCAGTGTATCATAGAAAATACCATGTAATATAACGTAATATACAGTGTATCATTGAAAATACCTTATAATATAACGTAATATGCAGTGTATCAATGAAAATACCTTATAATATAACGTAATATGCAGTGTATCATTGAAAATACCTTATAATATAACGTAATATGCAGTGTATCATTGAAAATACCTCATAATATAACGTAATATACAGTATATCATAAAAAATACCATGTAATATAACGTAATATACAGTGTATCATTGAAAATAGCTTATAATATAACGTAATATGCAGTGTATCATTGAAAATACCTTCTAATATATCGTTGTTTATCATTGAAAATACCTTATAATATAACGTAATATGCAGTGTATCATTGAAAATACCTTCTAATATATCGTAGTTTATCATTGAAAATACCTTATAATATAACGTAATATGCAGTGTATCATAGAAAATACCATGTAATATAACGTAATATACAGTGTATCATTGAAAATACCTTATAATATAACGTAATATGCAGTGTATCAATGAAAATACCTTATAATATAACGTAATATGCAGTGTATCATTGAAAATACCTTATAATATAACGTAATGTGCAGTGTATCATAGAAAATACCATGTAATATAACGTAATATACAGTGTATCATTGAAATTACCTTATAATATAACGTAATATGCAGTGTATCATTGAAAATACCATCTAATATATCGTAGTTTATCATTGAAAATACCTTATAATATAACGTACTATGCAGTGTATCATTGAAAATACCTTATAATATAACGTAATATGCAGTGTATCATTGAAAATACCTTTTAATATATCGTAGTTTATCATTGAAAATACCTTATAATATAACGTAATATGCAGTGTATCATTGAAAATACCTTATAATATAACGTAATATGCAGTGTATCATAGAAAATACCATGTAATATAACGTAATATACAGTGTATCATTGAAAATACCTTATAATATAACGTAATATTCAGTGTATCAATGATAATACCTTATAATATAACGTAATATGCAGTGTATCATTGAAAATACCTTATAATATAACGTAATATGCAGTGTATCATTGAAAATACCTTATAATATATCGTTGTTTATCATTGAAAATACCTTATAATATAACGTAATATGCAGTGTATCATTGAAAATACCTTCTAATATATCGTAGTTTATCATTGAAAATACCTTATAATATAACGTAATATGCAGTGTATCATTGAAAATACCTTATAATATAACGTAATATGCAGTGTATCATTGAAAATACCTTATAATATAACGTAATATGCAGTGTATCATTGAAAATACCTTATAATATAACGTAATATGCAGTGTATCATAGAAAATACCATGTAATATAACGTAATATACAGTGTATCATTGAAAATACCTTATAATATAACGTAATATTCAGTGTATCAATGAAAATACCTTATAATATAACGTAATATGCAGTGTATCATTGAAAATACCTTCTAATATATCGTAGTTTATCATTGAAAATACCTTATAATATAACGTAATATGCAGTGTATCATTGAAAATACCTTATAATATAACGTAATATGCAGTGTATCATTGAAAATACCTTATAATATAACGTAATATGCAGTATATCATAGAAAATACCATGTAATATACAGTGTATCATTGAAAATACCTTATAATATAACGTAATATGCAGTGTATCATTGAAAATACCTTATAATATAACGTAATATGCAGTGTATCATAGAAAATACCATGTAATATAACGTAATATGCAGTGTATCAATGAAAATACCTTATAATATATCGTAGTTTATCATTGAAAATACCTTATAATATAACGTAATATGCAGTGTATCAATGAAAATACCATGTAATATAACGTAATATGCAGTGTATCATTGAAAATACCTTATAATATATCGTAATATGCAGTGTATCATTGAAAATACCTTCTAATATATCGTTGTTTATCATTGAAAATACCTTATAATATAACGTAATATGCAGTGTATCATTGAAAATACCTTCTAATATATCGTAGTTTATCATTGAAAATACCTTATAATATAACGTAATATGCAGTGTATCATTGAAAATACCTTATAATATAACGTAATATGCAGTGTATCATTGAAAATACCTTATAATATAACGTAATATGCAGTATATCATAGAAAATACCATGTAATATACAGTGTATCATTGAAAATACCTTATAATATAACGTAATATGCAGTGTATCATTGAAAATACCTTATAATATAACGTAATATGCAGTGTATCATTGAAAATACCATGTAATATAACGTAATATGCAGTGTATCAATGAAAATACCTTATAATATATCGTAGTTTATCATTGAAAATACCTTATAATATAACGTAATATGCAGTGTATCAATGAAAATACCTTCTAATATATCGTTGTTTATCATTGAAAATACCTTATAATATAACGTAATATGCAGTGTATCATTGAAAATACCTTCTAATATATCGTAGTTTATCATTGAAAATACCTTATAATATAACGTAATATGCAGTGTATCATTGAAAATACCTTATAATATAACGTAATATGCAGTGTATCATTGAAAATACCTTATAATGTAACGTAATATGCAGTATATCATAGAAAATACCATGTAATATACAGTGTATCATTGAAAATACCTTATAATATAACGTAATATGCAGTGTATCATTGAAAATACCTTATAATATAACGTAATATGCAGTGTATCATAGAAAATACCATGTAATATAACGTAATGTGCAGTGTATCATAGAAAATACCATGTAATATAACGTAATATACAGTGTATCATTGAAATTACCTTATAATGTAACGTAATATGCAGTGTATCATTGAAAATACCTTCTAATATATCGTAGTTTATCATTGAAAATACCTTATAATATAACGTAATATGCAGTGTATCATTGAAAATACCTTATAATATAACGTAATATGCAGTGTATCATTGAAAATACCTTATAATATAACGTAATATGCAGTGTATCATTGAAAATACCTTATAATATAACGTAATATGGAGTGTATCATTGAAAATACCTTATAATATATCGTAGTTTATCATTGAAAATACCTTATAATATAACGTAATATGCAGTGTATCATTGAAAATACCTTCTAATATATCGTAGTTTATCATTGAAAATACCTTATAATATAACGTAATATGCAGTGTATCATTGAAAATACCTTATAATATAACGTAATATGCAGTGTATCATTGAAAATACCTTATAATATAACGTAATATGCAGTGTATCATTGAAAATACCTTATAATATAACGTAATATGCAGTGTATCATAGAAAATACCATGTAATATAACGTAATATACAGTGTATCATTGAAAATACCTTATAATATAACGTAATATTCAGTGTATCAATGAAAATACCTTATAATATAACGTAATATGCAGTGTATCATTGAAAATACCTTCTAATATATCGTAGTTTATCATTGAAAATACCTTATAATATAACGTAATATGCAGTGTATCATTGAAAATACCTTATAATATAACGTAATATGCAGTGTATCATTGAAAATACCTTATAATATAACGTAATATGCAGTATATCATAGAAAATACCATGTAATATTCAGTGTATCATTGAAAATACCTTATAATATAACGTAATATGCAGTGTATCATTGAAAATACCTTCTAATATATCGTAGTTTATCATTGAAAATACCTTATAATATAACGTAATATGCAGTGTATCATTGAAAATACCTTATAATATAACGTAATATGCAGTGTATCATTGAAAATACCTTATAATATAACGTAATATGCAGTATATCATAGAAAATACCATGTAATATACAGTGTATCATTGAAAATACCTTATAATATAACGTAATATGCAGTGTATCATTGAAAATACCTTATAATATAACGTAATATGCAGTGTATCATAGAAAATACCATGTAATATAACGTAATATGCAGTGTATCAATGAAAATACCTTATAATATATCGTAGTTTATCATTGAAAATACCTTATAATATAACGTAATATGCAGTGTATCAATGAAAATACCATGTAATATAACGTAATATACAGTGTATCATTGAAAATACCTTATAATATATCGTAATATGCAGTGTATCATTGAAAATACCTTCTAATATATCGTAGTTTATCATTGAAAATACCTTATAATATAACGTAATATGCAGTGTATCATTGAAAATACCTTCTAATATATCGTAGTTTATCATTGAAAATACCTTATAATATAACGTAATATGCAGTGTATCATTGAAAATACCTTATAATATAACGTAATATGCAGTGTATCATTGAAAATACCTTATAATATAACGTAATATGCAGTGTATCATAGAAAATACCATGTAATATACAGTGTATCATTGAAAATACCTTATAATATAACGTAATATGCAGTGTATCATTGAAAATACCTTATAATATAACGTAATATGCAGTGTATCATAGAAAATACCATGTAATATAACGTAATATGCAGTGTATCAATGAAAATACCTTATAATATATCGTAGTTTATCATTGAAAATACCTTATAATATAACGTAATATGCAGTGTATCAATGAAAATACCTTCTAATATATCGTTGTTTATCATTGAAAATACCTTATAATATAACGTAATATGCAGTGTATCATTGAAAATACCTTCTAATATATCGTAGTTTATCATTGAAAATACCTTATAATATAACGTAATATGCAGTGTATCATTGAAAATACCTTATAATATAACGTAATATGCAGTGTATCATTGAAAATACCTTATAATGTAACGTAATATGCAGTATATCATAGAAAATACCATGTAATATACAGTGTATCATTGAAAATACCTTATAATATAACGTAATATGCAGTGTATCATTGAAAATACCTTATAATATAACGTAATATGCAGTGTATCATAGAAAATACCATGTAATATAACGTAATGTGCAGTGTATCATAGAAAATACCATGTAATATAACGTAATATACAGTGTATCATTGAAATTACCTTATAATGTAACGTAATATGCAGTGTATCATTGAAAATACCTTCTAATATATCGTAGTTTATCATTGAAAATACCTTATAATATAACGTAATATGCAGTGTATCATTGAAAATACCTTATAATATAACGTAATATGCAGTGTATCATTGAAAATACCTTATAATATAACGTAATATGCAGTGTATCATTGAAAATACCTTATAATATAACGTAATATGGAGTGTATCATTGAAAATACCTTATAATATATCGTTGTTTATCATTGAAAATACCTTATAATATAACGTAATATGCAGTGTATCATTGAAAATACCTTCTAATATATCGTAGTTTATCATTGAAAATACCTTATAATATAACGTAATATGCAGTGTATCATTGAAAATACCTTATAATATAACGTAATATGCAGTGTATCATAGAAAATACCATGTAATATAACGTAATATACAGTGTATCATTGAAATTACCTTATAATATAACGTAATATGCAGTGTATCATTGAAAATACCATCTAATATATCGTAGTTTATCATTGAAAATACCTTATAATATAACGTACTATGCAGTGTATCATTGAAAATACCTTATAATATAACGTAATATGCAGTGTATCATTGAAAATACCTTTTAATATATCGTAGTTTATCATTGAAAATACCTTATAATATAACGTAATATGCAGTGTATCATTGAAAATACCTTATAATATAACGTAATATGCAGTGTATCATAGAAAATACCATGTAATATAACGTAATATACAGTGTATCATTGAAAATACCTTATAATATAACGTAATATTCAGTGTATCAATGATAATACCTTATAATATAACGTAATATGCAGTGTATCATTGAAAATACCTTATAATATAACGTAATATGCAGTGTATCATTGAAAATACCTTATAATATATCGTTGTTTATCATTGAAAATACCTTATAATATAACGTAATATGCAGTGTATCATTGAAAATACCTTCTAATATATCGTAGTTTATCATTGAAAATACCTTATAATATAACGTAATATGCAGTGTATCATTGAAAATACCTTATAATATAACGTAATATGCAGTGTATCATTGAAAATACCTTATAATATAACGTAATATGCAGTGTATCATTGAAAATACCTTATAATATAACGTAATATGCAGTGTATCATAGAAAATACCATGTAATATAACGTAATATACAGTGTATCATTGAAAATACCTTATAATATAACGTAATATTCAGTGTATCAATGAAAATACCTTATAATATAACGTAATATGCAGTGTATCATTGAAAATACCTTCTAATATATCGTAGTTTATCATTGAAAATACCTTATAATATAACGTAATATGCAGTGTATCATTGAAAATACCTTATAATATAACGTAATATGCAGTGTATCATTGAAAATACCTTATAATATAACGTAATATGCAGTATATCATAGAAAATACCATGTAATATACAGTGTATCATTGAAAATACCTTATAATATAACGTAATATGCAGTGTATCATTGAAAATACCTTATAATATAACGTAATATGCAGTGTATCATAGAAAATACCATGTAATATAACGTAATATGCAGTGTATCATTGAAAATACCTTATAATATATCGTAGTTTATCATTGAAAATACCTTATAATATAACGTAATATGCAGTGTATCAATGAAAATACCATGTAATATAACGTAATATACAGTGTATCATTGAAAATACCTTATAATATATCGTAATATGCAGTGTATCATTGAAAATACCTTCTAATATATCGTTGTTTATCATTGAAAATACCTTATAATATAACGTAATATGCAGTGTATCATTGAAAATACCTTCTAATATATCGTAGTTTATCATTGAAAATACCTTATAATATAACGTAATATGCAGTGTATCATTGAAAATACCTTATAATATAACGTAATATGCAGTGTATCATTGAAAATACCTTATAATATAACGTAATATGCAGTGTATCATAGAAAATACCATGTAATATACAGTGTATCATTGAAAATACCTTATAATATAACGTAATATGCAGTGTATCATTGAAAATACCTTATAATATAACGTAATATGCAGTGTATCATAGAAAATACCATGTAATATAACGTAATATGCAGTGTATCAATGAAAATACCTTATAATATATCGTAGTTTATCATTGAAAATACCTTATAATATAACGTAATATGCAGTGTATCAATGAAAATACCTTCTAATATATCGTTGTTTATCATTGAAAATACCTTATAATATAACGTAATATGCAGTGTATCATTGAAAATACCTTCTAATATATCGTAGTTTATCATTGAAAATACCTTATAATATAACGTAATATGCAGTGTATCATTGAAAATACCTTATAATATAACGTAATATGCAGTGTATCATTGAAAATACCTTATAATATAACGTAATATGCAGTGTATCATTGAAAATACCTTATAATATAACGTAATATGGAGTGTATCATTGAAAATACCTTATAATATATCGTTGTTTATCATTGAAAATACCTTATAATATAACGTAATATGCAGTGTATCATTGAAAATACCTTCTAATATATCGTAGTTTATCATTGAAAATACCTTATAATATAACGTAATATGCAGTGTATCATTGAAAATACCTTATAATATAACGTAATATGCAGTGTATCATTGAAAATACCTTATAATATAACGTAATATGCAGTGTATCATTGAAAATACCTTATAATATAACGTAATATGCAGTGTATCATAGAAAATACCATGTAATATAACGTAATATACAGTGTATCATTGAAAATACCTTATAATATAACGTAATATTCAGTGTATCAATGAAAATACCTTATAATATAACGTAATATGCAGTGTATCATTGAAAATACCTTCTAATATATCGTAGTTTATCATTGAAAATACCTTATAATATAACGTAATATGCAGTGTATCATTGAAAATACCTTATAATATAACGTAATATGCAGTGTATCATTGAAAATACCTTATAATATAACGTAATATGCAGTATATCATAGAAAATACCATGTAATATTCAGTGTATCAATGAAAATACCTTATAATATAACGTAATATGCAGTGTATCATTGAAAATACCTTCTAATATATCGTAGTTTATCATTGAAAATACCTTATAATATAACGTAATATGCAGTGTATCATTGAAAATACCTTATAATATAACGTAATATGCAGTGTATCATTGAAAATACCTTATAATATAACGTAATATGCAGTATATCATAGAAAATACCATGTAATATACAGTGTATCATTGAAAATACCTTATAATATAACGTAATATGCAGTGTATCATTGAAAATACCTTATAATATAACGTAATATGCAGTGTATCATAGAAAATACCATGTAATATAACGTAATATGCAGTGTATCAATGAAAATACCTTCTAATATATCGTAGTTTATCATTGAAAATACCTTATAATATAACGTAATATGCAGTGTATCAATGAAAATACCATGTAATATAACGTAATATACAGTGTATCATTGAAAATACCTTATAATATATCGTAATATGCAGTGTATCATTGAAAATACCTTCTAATATATCGTTGTTTATCATTGAAAATACCTTATAATATAACGTAATATGCAGTGTATCATTGAAAATACCTTCTAATATATCGTAGTTTATCATTGAAAATACCTTATAATATAACGTAATATGCAGTGTATCATTGAAAATACCTTATAATATAACGTAATATGCAGTGTATCATTGAAAATACCTTATAATATAACGTAATATGCAGTATATCATAGAAAATACCATGTAATATACAGTGTATCATTGAAAATACCTTATAATATAACGTAATATGCAGTGTATCATTGAAAATACCTTATAATATAACGTAATATGCAGTGTATCATAGAAAATACCATGTAATATAACGTAATATGCAGTGTATCAATGAAAATACCTTATAATATATCGTAGTTTATCATTGAAAATACCTTATAATATAACGTAATATGCAGTGTATCAATGAAAATACCTTCTAATATATCGTTGTTTATCATTGAAAATACCTTATAATATAACGTAATATGCAGTGTATCATTGAAAATACCTTCTAATATATCGTAGTTTATCATTGAAAATACCTTATAATATAACGTAATATGCAGTGTATCATTGAAAATACCTTATAATATAACGTAATATGCAGTGTATCATTGAAAATACCTTATAATGTAACGTAATATGCAGTATATCATAGAAAATACCATGTAATATACAGTTTATCATTGAAAATACCTTATAATATAACGTAATATGCAGTGTATCATTGAAAATACCTTATAATATAACGTAATATGCAGTGTATCATAGAAAATACCATGTAATATAACGTAATGTGCAGTGTATCATAGAAAATACCATGTAATATAACGTAATATACAGTGTATCATTGAAATTACCTTATAATGTAACGTAATATGCAGTGTATCATTGAAAATACCTTCTAATATATCGTAGTTTATCATTGAAAATACCTTATAATATAACGTAATATGCAGTGTATCATTGAAAATACCTTATAATATAACGTAATATGCAGTGTATCATTGAAAATACCTTATAATATAACGTAATATGCAGTGTATCATTGAAAATACCTTATAATATAACGTAATATGGAGTGTATCATTGAAAATACCTTATAATATATCGTTGTTTATCATTGAAAATACCTTATAATATAACGTAATATGCAGTGTATCATTGAAAATACCTTGTAATATATCGTAGTTTATCATTGAAAATACCTTATAATATAACGTAATATGCAGTGTATCATTGAAAATACCTTATAATATAACGTAATATGCAGTGTATCATTGAAAATACCTTATAATATAACGTAATATGCAGTGTATCATTGAAAATACCTTATAATATAACGTAATATGCAGTGTATCATAGAAAATACCATGTAATATAACGTAATATACAGTGTATCATTGAAAATACCTTATAATATAACGTAATATGCAGTGTATCAATGAAAATACCTTATAATATAACGTAATATGCAGTGTATCATTGAAAATACCTTCTAATATATCGTAGTTTATCATTGAAAATACCTTATAATATAACGTAATATGCAGTGTATCATTGAAAATACCTTATAATATAACGTAATATGCAGTGTATCATTGAAAATACCTTATAATATAACGTAATATGCAGTATATCATAGAAAATACCATGTAATATACAGTGTATCATTGAAAATACCTTATAATATAACGTAATATGCAGTGTATCATTGAAAATACCTTATAATATAACGTAATATGCAGTGTATCATAGAAAATACCATGTAATATAACGTAATATGCAGTGTATCAATGAAAATACCTTATAATATATCGTAGTTTATCATTGAAAATACCTTATAATATAACGTAATATGCAGTGTATCAATGAAAATACCATGTAATATAACGTAATATACAGTGTATCATTGAAAATACCTTATAATATATCGTAATATGCAGTGTATCATTGAAAATACCTTCTAATATATCGTTGTTTATCATTGAAAATACCTTATAATATAACGTAATATGCAGTGTATCATTGAAAATACCTTCTAATATATCGTAGTTTATCATTGAAAATACCTTATAATATAACGTAATATGCAGTGTATCATTGAAAATACCTTATAATATAACGTAATATGCAGTGTATCATTGAAAATACCTTATAATGTAACGTAATATGCAGTATATCATAGAAAATACCATGTAATATACAGTGTATCATTGAAAATACCTTATAATATAACGTAATATGCAGTGTATCATTGAAAATACCTTATAATGTAACGTAATATGCAGTATATCATAGAAAATACCATGTAATATACAGTGTATCATTGAAAATACCTTATAATATAACGTAATATGCAGTGTATCAATGAAAATACCTTATAATATAACGTAATATGCAGTGTATCATTGAAAATACCTTATAATATAACGTAATATGCAGTGTATCATTGAAAATACCTCATAATATAACGTAATATACAGTATATCATAAAAAATACCATGTAATATAACGTAATATACAGTGTATCATTGAAAATAGCTTATAATATAACGTAATATGCAGTGTATCATTGAAAATACCTTCTAATATATCGTTGTTTATCATTGAAAATACCTTATAATATAACGTAATATGCAGTGTATCATTGAAAATACCTTCTAATATATCGTAGTTTATCATTGAAAATACCTTATAATATAACGTAATATGCAGTGTATCATAGAAAATACCATGTAATATAACGTAATATACAGTGTATCATTGAAAATACCTTATAATATAACGTAATATGCAGTGTATCAATGAAAATACCTTATAATATAACGTAATATGCAGTGTATCATTGAAAATACCTTATAATATAACGTAATGTGCAGTGTATCATAGAAAATACCATGTAATATAACGTAATATACAGTGTATCATTGAAATTACCTTATAATATAACGTAATATGCAGTGTATCATTGAAAATACCATCTAATATATCGTAGTTTATCATTGAAAATACCTTATAATATAACGTAATATGCAGTGTATCATTGAAAATACCTTATAATATAACGTAATATGCAGTGTATCATTGAAAATACCTTTTAATATATCGTAGTTTATCATTGAAAATACCTTATAATATAACGTAATATGCAGTGTATCATTGAAAATACCTTATAATATAACGTAATATGCAGTGTATCATAGAAAATACCATGTAATATAACGTAATATACAGTGTATCATTGAAAATACCTTATAATATAACGTAATATTCAGTGTATCAATGAAAATACCTTATAATATAACGTAATATGCAGTGTATCATTGAAAATACCTTATAATATAACGTAATATGCAGTGTATCATTGAAAATACCTTATAATATATCGTTGTTTATCATTGAAAATACCTTATAATATAACGTAATATGCAGTGTATCATTGAAAATACCTTCTAATATATCGTAGTTTATCATTGAAAATACCTTATAATATAACGTAATATGCAGTGTATCATTGAAAATACCTTATAATATAACGTAATATGCAGTGTATCATTGAAAATACCTTATAATATAACGTAATATGCAGTGTATCATTGAAAATACCTTATAATATAACGTAATATGCAGTGTATCATAGAAAATACCATGTAATATAACGTAATATACAGTGTATCATTGAAAATACCTTATAATATAACGTAATATTCAGTGTATCAATGAAAATACCTTATAATATAACGTAATATGCAGTGTATCATTGAAAATACCTTCTAATATATCGTAGTTTATCATTGAAAATACCTTATAATATAACGTAATATGCAGTGTATCATTGAAAATAACTTATAATATAACGTAATATGCAGTGTATCATTGAAAATACCTTATAATATAACGTAATATGCAGTGTATCAATGAAAATACCATGTAATATAACGTAATATACAGTGTATCATTGAAAATACCTTATAATATATCGTAATATGCAGTGTATCATTGAAAATACCTTATAATATAACGTAATATGCAGTGTATCATTGAAAATACCTTATAATATAACGTAATATGCAGTGTATCATTGAAAATACCTTATAATATAACGTAATATGCAGTGTATCATTGAAAATACCTTTTAATATATCGTAGTTTATCATTGAAAATACCTTATAATATAACGTAATATGCAG
Organism: Lasioglossum lativentre; assembly: GCA_916610255.1. Taxonomy (NCBI): domain Eukaryota; kingdom Metazoa; phylum Arthropoda; class Insecta; order Hymenoptera; family Halictidae; genus Lasioglossum; species Lasioglossum lativentre. The sequence goes on from CAKAJI010000826.1 coordinate 26,762, forward strand.
TGTATCATTGAAAATACCTTATAATATAACGTAATATGCAGTGTATCATAGAAAATACCATGTAATATAACGTAATATACAGTGTATCATTGAAAATACCTTATAATATAACGTAATATTCAGTGTATCAATGAAAATACCTTATAATATAACGTAATATGCAGTGTATCATTGAAAATACCTTATAATATAACGTAATATGCAGTGTATCATTGAAAATACCTTATAATATATCGTTGTTTATCATTGAAAATACCTTATAATATAACGTAATATGCAGTGTATCATTGAAAATACCTTCTAATATATCGTAGTTTATCATTGAAAATACCTTATAATATAACGTAATATGCAGTGTATCATTGAAAATACCTTATAATATAACGTAATATGCAGTGTATCATTGAAAATACCTTATAATATAACGTAATATGCAGTGTATCATTGAAAATACCTTATAATATAACGTAATATGCAGTGTATCATAGAAAATACCATGTAATATAACGTAATATACAGTGTATCATTGAAAATACCTTATAATATAACGTAATATTCAGTGTATCAATGAAAATACCTTATAATATAACGTAATATGCAGTGTATCATTGAAAATACCTTCTAATATATCGTAGTTTATCATTGAAAATACCTTATAATATAACGTAATATGCAGTGTATCATTGAAAATACCTTATAATATAACGTAATATGCAGTGTATCATTGAAAATACCTTATAATATAACGTAATATGCAGTGTATCAATGAAAATACCATGTAATATAACGTAATATACAGTGTATCATTGAAAATACCTTATAATATATCGTAATATGCAGTGTATCATTGAAAATACCTTATAATATAACGTAATATGCAGTGTATCATTGAAAATACCTTATAATATAACGTAATATGCAGTGTATCATTGAAAATACCTTCTAATATATCGTAGTTCATCATTGAAAATACCTTATAATATAACGTAATATGCAGTGTATCATTGAAAATACCTTATAATATAACGTAATATGCAGTGTATCATTGAAAATACCTTATAATATAACGTAATATGCAGTGTATCATTGAAAATACCTTATAATATAACGTAATATGCAGTGTATCATAGAAAATACCATGTAATATAACGTAATATACAGTGTATCATTGAAAATACCTTATAATATAACGTAATATTCAGTGTATCAATGAAAATACCTTATAATATAACGTAATATGCAGTGTATCATTGAAAATACCTTCTAATATATCGTAGTTTATCATTGAAAATACCTTATAATATAACGTAATATGCAGTGTATCATTGAAAATACCTTATAATATAACGTAATATGCAGTGTATCATTGAAAATACCTTATAATATATCGTTGTTTATCATTGAAAATACCTTATAATATAACGTAATATGCAGTGTATCATTGAAAATACCTTCTAATATATCGTAGTTTATCATTGAAAATACCTTATAATCTAACGTAATATGCAGTGTATCATTGAAAATACCTTATAATATAACGTAATATGCAGTGTATCATTGAAAATACCTTATAATATAACGTAATATGCAGTATATCATAGAAAATACCATGTAATATACAGTGTATCATTGAAAATACCTTATAATATAACGTAATATGCAGTGTATCATTGAAAATACCTTATAATATAACGTAATATGCAGTGTATCATAGAAAATACCATGTAATATAACGTAATGTGCAGTGTATCATAGAAAATACCATGTAATATAACGTAATATACAGTGTATCATTGAAATTACCTTATAATATAACGTAATATGCAGTGTATCATTGAAAATACCTTCTAATATATCGTAGTTTATCATTGAAAATACCTTATAATATAACGTAATATGCAGTGTATCATTGAAAATACCTTATAATATAACGTAATATGCAGTGTATCATTGAAAATACCTTATAATATAACGTAATATGCAGTGTATCATTGAAAATACCTTATAATATATCGTTGTTTATCATTGAAAATACCTTATAATATAACGTAATATGCAGTGTATCATTGAAAATACCTTCTAATATATCGTAGTTTATCATTGAAAATACCTTATAATATAACGTAATATGCAGTGTATCATTGAAAATACCTTATAATATAACGTAATATGCAGTGTATCATTGAAAATACCTTATAATATAACGTAATATGCAGTGTATCATTGAAAATACCTTATAATATAACGTAATATGCAGTGTATCATAGAAAATACCATGTAATATAACGTAATATACAGTGTATCATTGAAAATACCTTATAATATAACGTAATATTCAGTGTATCAATGAAAATACCTTATAATATAACGTAATATGCAGTGTATCATTGAAAATACCTTCTAATATATCGTAGTTTATCATTGAAAATACCTTATAATATAACGTAATATGCAGTGTATCATTGAAAATACCTTATAATATATCGTAATATGCAGTGTATCATTGAAAATACCTTATAATATAACGTAATATGCAGTATATCATAGAAAATACCATGTAATATACAGTGTATCATTGAAAATACCTTATAATATAACGTAATATGCAGTGTATCATTGAAAATACCTTATAATATAACGTAATATGCAGTGTATCATAGAAAATACCATGTAATATAACGTAATATGCAGTGTATCATTGAAAATACCTTATAATATATCGTAGTTTATCATTGAAAATACCTTATAATATAACGTAATATGCAGTGTATCAATGAAAATACCATGTAATACAACGTAATATACAGTGTATCATTGAAAATACCTTATAATATATCGTAATATGCAGTGTATCATTGAAAATACCTTCTAATATATCGTTGTTTATCATTGAAAATACCTTATAATATAACGTAATATGCAGTGTATCATTGAAAATACCTTCTAATATATCGTAGTTTATCATTGAAAATACCTTATAATATAACGTAATATGCAGTGTATCATTGAAAATACCTTATAATATAACGTAATATGCAGTGTATCATTGAAAATACCTTATAATGTAACGTAATATGCAGTATATCATAGAAAATACCATGTAATATACAGTGTATCATTGAAAATACCTTATAATATAACGTAATATGCAGTGTATCATTGAAAATACCTTATAATATAACGTAATATGCAGTGTATCATAGAAAATACCATGTAATATAACGTAATGTGCAGTGTATCATAGAAAATACCATGTAATATAACGTAATATACAGTGTATCATTGAAATTACCTTATAATATAACGTAATATGCAGTGTATCATTGAAAATACCTTCTAATATATCGTAGTTTATCATTGAAAATACCTTATAATATAACGTAATATGCAGTGTATCATTGAAAATACCTTATAATATAACGTAATATGCAGTGTATCATTGAAAATACCTTATAATATAACGTAATATGCAGTGTATCATTGAAAATACCTTATAATATAACGTAATATGCAGTGTATCATAGAAAATACCATGTAATATAACGTAATATACATTGTATCATTGAAAATACCTTATAATATAACGTAATATGCAGTGTATCAATGAAAATACCTTATAATATAACGTAATATGCAGTGTATCATTGAAAATAACTTATAATATAACGTAATATGCAGTGTATCATTGAAAATACCTTATAATATAACGTAATATGCAGTGTATCATAGAAAATACCATGTAATATAACGTAATATACAGTGTATCATTGAAAATACCTTATAATATAACGTAATATGCTGTGTATCAATGAAAATACCTTATAATATAACGTAATATGCAGTGTATCATAGAAAATACCATGTAATATAACGTAATATACAGTGTATCATTGAAATTACCTTATAATATAACGTAATATTCAGTGTATCATTGAAAATACCTTATAATATAACGTAATATGCAGTGTATCATTGAAAATACCTTATAATATAACGTAATATGCAGTGTATCATTGAAAATACCTTATAATATATCGTTGTTTATCATTGAAAATACCTTATAATATAACGTAATATGCAGTGTATCATTGAAAATACCTTCTAATATATCGTAGTTTATCATTGAAAATACCTTATAATATAACGTAATATGCAGTGTATCATTGAAAATACCTTATAATATAACGTAATATGCAGTGTATCATTGAAAATACCTTATAATATAACGTAATATGCAGTGTATCATTGAAAATACCTTATAATATAACGTAATATGCAGTGTATCATAGAAAATACCATGTAATATAACGTAATATACAGTGTATCATTGAAAATACCTTATAATATAACGTTATATTCAGTGTATCAATGAAAATACCTTATAATATAACGTAATATGCAGTGTATCATTGAAAATACCTTCTAATATATCGTAGTTTATCATTGAAAATACCTTATAATATAACGTAATATGCAGTGTATCATTGAAAATACCTTATAATATAACGTAATATGCAGTGTATCATTGAAAATACCTTATAATATAACGTAATATGCAGTATATCATAGAAAATACCATGTAATATACAGTGTATCATTGAAAATACCTTATAATATAACGTAATATGCAGTGTGTCATTGAAAATACCTTATAATATAACGTAATATGCAGTGTATCATAGAAAATACCATGTAATATAACGTAATATACAGTGTATCAATGAAAATACCTTATAATATATCGTAGTTTATCATTGAAAATACCTTATAATATAACGTAATATGCAGTGTATCAATGAAAATACCATGTAATATAACGTAATATACAGTGTATCATTGAAAATACCTTATAATATATCGTAATATGCAGTGTATCATTGAAAATACCTTCTAATATATCGTTGTTTATCATTGAAAATACCTTATAATATAACGTAATATGCAGTGTATCATTGAAAATACCTTCTAATATATCGTAGTTTATCATTGAAAATACCTTATAATATAACGTAATATGCAGTGTATCATTGAAAATACCTTATAATATAACGTAATATGCAGTGTATCATTGAAAATACCTTATAATGTAACGTAATATGCAGTATATCATAGAAAATACCATGTAATATACAGTGTATCATTGAAAATACCTTATAATATAACGTAATATGCAGTGTATCATTGAAAATACCTTATAATATAACTTAATATGCAGTGTATCATAGAAAATACCATGTAATATAACGTAATGTGCAGTGTATCATAGAAAATACCATGTAATATAACGTAATATACAGTGTATCATTGAAATTACCTTATAATATAACGTAATATGCAGTGTATCATTGAAAATACCTTCTAATATATCGTAGTTTATCATTGAAAATACCTTATAATATAACGTAATATGCAGTGTATCATTGAAAATACCTTATAATATAACGTAATATGCAGTGTATCATTGAAAATACCTTATAATATAACGTAATATGCAGTGTATCATTGAAAATACCTTATAATATAACGTAATATGCAGTGTATCATAGAAAATACCATGTAATATAACGTAATATACATTGTATCATTGAAAATACCTTATAATATAACGTAATATGCAGTGTATCAATGAAAATACCTTATAATATAACGTAATATGCAGTGTATCATTGAAAATACCTTATAATATAACGTAATATGCAGTGTATCATTGAAAATACCTTATAATATAACGTAATATGCAGTGTATCATAGAAAATACCATGTAATATAACGTAATATACAGTGTATCATTGAAAATACCTTATAATATAACGTAATATGCTGTGTATCAATGAAAATACCTTATAATATAACGTAATATGCAGTGTATCATAGAAAATACCATGTAATATAACGTAATATACAGTGTATCATTGAAATTACCTTATAATATAACGTAATATTCAGTGTATCAATGAAAATACCTTATAATATAACGTAATATGCAGTGTATCATTGAAAATACCTTATAATATAACGTAATATGCAGTGTATCATTGAAAATACCTTATAATATAACGTAATATGCAGTGTATCATTGAAAATACCTTATAATATATCGTTGTTTATCATTGAAAATACCTTATAATATAACGTAATATGCAGTGTATCATTGAAAATACCTTCTAATATATCGTAGTTTATCATTGAAAATACCTTATAATATAACGTAATATGCAGTGTATCATTGAAAATACCTTATAATATAACGTAATATGCAGTGTATCATTGAAAATACCTTATAATATAACGTAATATGCAGTGTATCATTGAAAATACCTTATAATATAACGTAATATGCAGTGTATCATAGAAAATACCATGTAATATAACGTAATATACAGTGTATCATTGAAAATACCTTATAATATAACGTAATATTCAGTGTATCATTGAAAATACCTTATAATATAACGTAATATGCAGTGTATCATTGAAAATACCTTCTAATATATCGTAGTTTATCATTGAAAATACCTTATAATATAACGTAATATGCAGTGTATCATTGAAAATACCTTATAATATAACGTAATATGCAGTGTATCATTGAAAATACCTTATAATATAACGTAATATGCAGTATATCATAGAAAATACCATGTAATATACAGTGTATCATTGAAAATACCTTATAATATAACGTAATATGCAGTGTGTCATTGAAAATACCTTATAATATAACGTAATATGCAGTGTATCATAGAAAATACCATGTAATATAACGTAATATGCAGTGTATCAATGAAAATACCTTATAATATATCGTAGTTTATCATTGAAAATACCTTATAATATAACGTAATATGCAGTGTATCAATGAAAATACCATGTAATACAACGTAATATACAGTGTATCATTGAAAATACCTTATAATATATCGTAATATGCAGTGTATCATTGAAAATACCTTCTAATATATCGTTGTTTATCATTGAAAATACCTTATAATATAACGTAATATGCAGTGTATCATTGAAAATACCTTCTAATATATCGTAGTTTATCATTGAAAATACCTTATAATATAACGTAATATGCAGTGTATCATTGAAAATACCTTATAATATAACGTAATATGCAGTGTATCATTGAAAATACCTTATAATGTAACGTAATATGCAGTATATCATAGAAAATACCATGTAATATACAGTGTATCATTGAAAATACCTTATAATATAACGTAATATGCAGTGTATCATTGAAAATACCTTATAATATAACGTAATATGCAGTGTATCATAGAAAATACCATGTAATATAACGTAATGTGCAGTGTATCATAGAAAATACCATGTAATATAACGTAATATACAGTGTATCATTGAAATTACGTTATAATATAACGTAATATGCAGTGTATCATTGAAAATACCTTCTAATATATCGTAGTTTATCATTGAAAATACCTTATAATATAACGTAATATGCAGTGTATCATTGAAAATACCTTATAATATAACGTAATATGCAGTGTATCATTGAAAATACCTTATAATATAACGTAATATGCAGTGTATCATTGAAAATACCTTATAATATAACGTAATATGCAGTGTATCATAGAAAATACCATGTAATATAACGTAATATACATTGTATCATTGAAAATACCTTATAATATAACGTAATATGCAGTGTATCAATGAAGATACCTTATAATATAACGTAATATGCAGTGTATCATTGAAAATACCTTATAATATAACGTAATATGCAGTGTATCATTGAAAATACCTTATAATATAACGTAATATGCAGTGTATCATAGAAAATACCATGTAATATAACGTAATATACAGTGTATCATTGAAAATACCTTATAATATAACGTAATATGCTGTGTATCATTGAAAATACCTTATAATATAACGTAATATGCAGTGTATCATAGAAAATACCATGTAATATAACGTAATATACAGTGTATCATTGAAATTACCTTATAATATAACGTAATATTCAGTGTATCAATGAAAATACCTTATAATATAACGTAATATGCAGTGTATCATTGAAAATACCTTATAATATAACGTAATATGCAGTGTATCATTGAAAATACCTTATAATATATCGTTGTTTATCATTGAAAATACCTTATAATATAACGTAATATGCAGTGTATCATTGAAAATACCTTCTAATATATCGTAGTTTATCATTGAAAATACCTTATAATATAACGTAATATGCAGTGTATCATTGAAAATACCTTATAATATAACGTAATATGCAGTGTATCATTGAAAATACCTTATAATATAACGTAATATGCAGTGTATCATTGAAAATACCTTATAATATAACGTAATATGCAGTGTATCATAGAAAATACCATGTAATATAACGTAATATACAGTGTATCATTGAAAATACCTTATAATATAACGTAATATTCAGTGTATCATTGAAAATACCTTATAATATAACGTAATATGCAGTGTATCATTGAAAATACCTTCTAATATATCGTAGTTTATCATTGAAAATACCTTATAATATAACGTAATATGCAGTGTATCATTGAAAATACCTTATAATATAACGTAATATGCAGTGTATCATTGAAAATACCTTATAATATAACGTAATATGCAGTATATCATAGAAAATACCATGTAATATACAGTGTATCATTGAAAATACCTTATAATATAACGTAATATGCAGTGTGTCATTGAAAATACCTTATAATATAACGTAATATGCAGTGTATCATAGAAAATACCATGTAATATAACGTAATATGCATTGTATCAATGAAAATACCTTATAATATATCGTAGTTTATCATTGAAAATACCTTATAATATAACGTAATATGCAGTGTATCAATGAAAATACCATGTAATATAACGTAATATACAGTGTATCATTGAAAATACCTTATAATATATCGTAATATGCAGTGTATCATTGAAAATACCTTCTAATATATCGTTGTTTATCATTGAAAATACCTTATAATATAACGTAATATGCAGTGTATCATTGAAAATACCTTCTAATATATCGTAGTTTATCATTGAAAATACCTTATAATATAACGTAATATGCAGTGTATCATTGAAAATACCTTATAATATAACGTAATATGCAGTGTATCATAGAAAATACCATGTAATATAACGTAATATGCAGTGTATCAATGAAAATACCTTATAATATATCGTAGTTTATCATTGAAAATACCTTATAATATAACGTAATATGCAGTGTATCAATGAAAATACCATGTAATACAACGTAATATACAGTGTATCATTGAAAATACCTTATAATATAACGTAATATGCTGTGTATCAATGAAAATACCTTATAATATAACGTAATATGCAGTGTATCATAGAAAATACCATGTAATATAACGTAATATACAGTGTATCATTGAAATTACCTTATAATATAACGTAATATTCAGTGTATCAATGAAAATACCTTATAATATAACGTAATATGCAGTGTATCATTGAAAATACCTTATAATATAACGTAATATGCAGTGTATCATTGAAAATACCTTATAATATATCGTTGTTTATCATTGAAAATACCTTATAATATAACGTAATATGCAGTGTATCATTGAAAATACCTTCTAATATATCGTAGTTTATCATTGAAAATACCTTATAATATAACGTAATATGCAGTGTATCATTGAAAATACCTTATAATATAACGTAATATGCAGTGTATCATTGAAAATACCTTATAATATAACGTAATATGCAGTGTATCATTGAAAATACCTTATAATATAACGTAATATGCAGTGTATCATAGAAAATACCATGTAATATAACGTAATATACAGTGTATCATTGAAAATACCTTATAATATAACGTAATATTCAGTGTATCAATGAAAATACCTTATAATATAACGTAATATGCAGTGTATCATTGAAAATACCTTCTAATATATCGTAGTTTATCATTGAAAATACCTTATAATATAACGTAATATGCAGTGTATCATTGAAAATACCTTATAATATAACGTAATATGCAGTGTATCATTGAAAATACCTTATAATATAACGTAATATGCAGTATATCATAGAAAATACCATGTAATATACAGTGTATCATTGAAAATACCTTATAATATAACGTAATATGCAGTGTGTCATTGAAAATACCTTATAATATAACGTAATATGCAGTGTATCATAGAAAATACCATGTAATATAACGTAATATGCAGTGTATCAATGAAAATACCTTATAATATATCGTAGTTTATCATTGAAAATACCTTATAATATAACGTAATATGCAGTGTATCAATGAAAATACCATGTAATATAACGTAATATACAGTGTATCATTGAAAATACCTTATAATATATCGTAATATGCAGTGTATCATTGAAAATACCTTCTAATATATCGTTGTTTATCATTGAAAATACCTTATAATATAACGTAATATGCAGTGTATCATTGAAAATACCTTCTAATATATCGTAGTTTATCATTGAAAATACCTTATAATATAACGTAATATGCAGTGTATCATTGAAAATACCTTATAATATAACGTAATATGCAGTGTATCATAGAAAATACCATGTAATATAACGTAATATGCAGTGTATCATTGAAAATACCTTATAATATATCGTAGTTTATCATTGAAAATACCTTATAATATAACGTAATATGCAGTGTATCAATGAAAATACCATGTAATACAACGTAATATACAGTGTATCATTGAAAATACCTTATAATATATCGTAATATGCAGTGTATCATTGAAAATACCTTCTAATATATCGTTGTTTATCATTGAAAATACCTTATAATATAACGTAATATGCAGTGTATCATTGAAAATACCTTCTCATATATCGTAGTTTATCATTGAAAATACCTTATAATTTAACGTAATATGCAGTGTATCATTGAAAATACCTTATAATATAACGTAATATGCAGTGTATCATTGAAAATACCTTATAATGTAACGTAATATGCAGTATATCATAGAAAATACCATGTAATATACAGTGTATCATTGAAAATACCTTATAATATAACGTAATATGCAGTGTATCATTGAAAATACCTTATAATATAACTTAATATGCAGTGTATCATAGAAAATACCATGTAATATAACGTAATGTGCAGTGTATCATAGAAAATACCATGTAATATAACGTAATATACAGTGTATCATTGAAATTACCTTATAATATAACGTAATATGCAGTGTATCATTGAAAATACCTTCTAATATATCGTAGTTTATCATTGAAAATACCTTATAATATAACGTAATATGCAGTGTATCATTAAAAATACCTTATAATATAACGTAATATGCAGTGTATCATTGAAAATACCTTATAATATAACGTAATATGCAGTGTATCATTGAAAATACCTTATAATATAACGTAATATGCAGTGTATCATAGAAAATACCATGTAATATAACGTAATATACATTGTATCATTGAAAATACCTTATAATATAACGTAATATGCAGTGTATCAATGAAAATACCTTATAATATAACGTAATATGCAGTGTATCATTGAAAATACCTTATAATATAACGTAATATGCAGTGTATCATTGAAAATACCTTATAATATAACGTAATATGCAGTGTATCATAGAAAATACCATGTAATATAACGTAATATACAGTGTATCATTGAAAATACCTTATAATATAACGTAATATGCTGTGTATCAATGAAAATACCTTATAATATAACGTAATATGCAGTGTATCATAGAAAATACCATGTAATATAACGTAATATGCAGTGTATCATAGAAAATACCATGTAATATAACGTAATATACAGTGTATCATTGAAATTACCTTATAATATAACGTAATATGCAGTGTATCATTGAAAATACCTTCTAATATATCGTAGTTTATCATTGAAAATACCTTATAATATAACGTAATATGCAGTGTATCATTGAAAATACCTTATAATATAACGTAATATGCAGTGTATCATTGAAAATACCTTATAATATAACGTAATATGCAGTGTATCATTGAAAATACCTTATAATATAACGTAATATGCAGTGTATCATAGAAAATACCATGTAATATAACGTAATATACATTGTATCATTGAAAATACCTTATAATATAACGTAATATGCAGTGTATCAATGAAAATACCTTATAATATAACGTAATATGCAGTGTATCAATGAAAATACCTTATAATATATCGTAGTTTATCATTGAAAATACCTTATAATATAACGTAATATGCAGTGTATCAATGAAAATACCATGTAATATAACGTAATATACTGTGTATCATTGAAAATACCTTATAATATATCGTAATATGCAGTGTATCATTGAAAATACCTTCTAATATATCGTTGTTTATCATTGAAAATACCTTATAATATAACGTAATATGCAGTGTATCATTGAAAATACCTTCTAATATATCGTAGTTTATCATTGAAAATACCTTATAATATAACGTAATATGCAGTGTATCATTGAAAATACCTTATAATATAACGTAATATGCAGTGTATCATTGAAAATACCTTATAATGTAACGTAATATGCAGTATATCATAGAAAATACCATGTAATATACAGTGTATCATTGAAAATACCTTATAATATAACGTAATATGCAGTGTATCATTGAAAATACCTTATAATATAACGTAATATGCAGTGTATCATAGAAAATACCATGTAATATAACGTAATATACAGTGTATCATTGAAATTACCTTATAATATAACGTAATATGCAGTGTATCATTGAAAATACCTTCTAATATATCGTAGTTTATCATTGAAAATACCTTATAATATAACGTAATATGCAGTGTATCATTGAAAATACCTTATAATATAACGTAATATGCAGTGTATCATTGAAAATACCTTATAATATAACGTAATATGCAGTGTATCATTGAAAATACCTTATAATATAACGTAATATGCAGTGTATCATAGAAAATACCATGTAATATAACGTAATATACAATGTATCATTGAAAATACCTTATAATATAACGTAATATGCAGTGTATCAATGAAAATACCTTATAATATAACGTAATATGCAGTGTATCATTGAAAATACCTTATAATATAACGTAATATGCAGTGTATCATTGAAAATACCTTATAATATAACGTAATATGCAGTGTATCATAGAAAATACCATGTAATATAACGTAATATACAGTGTATCATTGAAAATACCTTATAATATAACGTAATATGCAGTGTATCATTGAAAATACCTTATAATGTAACGTAATATGCAGTATATCATAGAAAATACCATGTAATATACAGTGTATCATTGAAAATACCTTATAATATAACGTAATATGCAGTGTATCATTGAAAATACCTTATAATATAACGTAATATGCAGTGTATCATAGAAAATACCATGTAATATAACGTAATGTGCAGTGTATCATAGAATATACCATGTAATATAACGTAATATACAGTGTATCATTGAAATTACCTTATAATATAACGTAATATGCAGTGTATCATTGAAAATACCTTCTAATATATCGTAGTTTATCATTGAAAATACCTTATAATATAACGTAATATGCAGTGTATCATTGAAAATACCTTATAATATAACGTAATATGCAGTGTATCATTGAAAATACCTTATAATATAACGTAATATGCAGTGTATCATTGAAAATACCTTATAATATATCGTTGTTTATCATTGAAAATACCTTATAATATAACGTAATATGCAGTGTATCATTGAAAATACCTTCTAATATATCGTAGTTTATCATTGAAAATACCTTATAATATAACGTAATATGCAGTGTATCATTGAAAATACCTTATAATATAACGTAATATGCAGTGTATCATTGAAAATACCTTATAATATAACGTAATATGCAGTGTATCATAGAAAATACCATGTAATATAACGTAATATACAGTGTATCATTGAAAATACCTTATAATATAACGTAATATTCAGTGTATCAATGAAAATACCTTATAATATAACGTAATATGCAGTGTATCATTGAAAATACCTTCTAATATATCGTAGTTTATCATTGAAAATACCTTATAATATAACGTAATATGCAGTGTATCATTGAAAATACCTTATAATATAACGTAATATGCAGTGTATCATTGAAAATACCTTATAATATAACGTAATATGCAGTATATCATAGAAAATACCATGTAATATACAGTGTATCATTGAAAATACCTTATAATATAACGTAATATGCAGTGTATCATTGAAAATACCTTATAATATAACGTAATATGCAGTGTATCATAGAAAATACCATGTAATATAACGTAATATGCAGTGTATCAATGAAAATACCTTATAATATATCGTAGTTTATCATTGAAAATACCTTATAATATAACGTAATATGCAGTGTATCATTGAAAATACCTTATAATATAACGTAATATGCAGTGTATCATTGAAAATACCTTATAATATATCGTTGTTTATCATTGAAAATACCTTATAATATAACGTAATATGCAGTGTATCATTGAAAATACCTTCTAATATATCGTAGTTTATCATTGAAAATACCTTATAATATAACGTAATATGCAGTGTATCATTGAAAATACCTTATAATATAACGTAATATGCAGTGTATCATAGAAAATACCATGTAATATAACGTAATATACAGTGTATCATTGAAAATACCTTATAATATAACGTAATATTCAGTGTATCAATGAAAATACCTTATAATATAACGTAATATGCAGTGTATCATTGAAAATACCTTCTAATATATCGTAGTTTATCATTGAAAATACCTTATAATATAACGTAATATGCAGTGTATCATTGAAAATACCTTATAATATAACGTAATATGCAGTGTATCATTGAAAATACCTTATAATATAACGTAATATACAGTGTATCATTGAAAATACCTTATAATATAACGTAATATTCAGTGTATCAATGAAAATACCTTATAATATAACGTAATATGCAGTGTATCATTGAAAATACCTTCTAATATATCGTAGTTTATCATTGAAAATACCTTATAATATAACGTAATATGCAGTGTATCATTGAAAATACCTTATAATATAACGTAATATGCAGTGTATCATTGAAAATACCTTATAATATAACGTAATATGCAGTATATCATAGAAAATACCATGTAATATACAGTGTATCATTGAAAATACCTTATAATATAACGTAATATGCAGTGTATCATTGAAAATACCTTATAATATAACGTAATATGCAGTGTATCATAGAAAATACCATGTAATATAACGTAATATGCAGTGTATCAATGAAAATACCTTATAATATATCGTAGTTTATCATTGAAAATACCTTATAATATAACGTAATATGCAGTGTATCAATGAAAATACCATGTAATATAACGTAATATACAGTGTATCATTGAAAATACCTTATAATATATCGTAATATGCAGTGTATCATTGAAAATACCTTCTAATATATCGTTGTTTATCATTGAAAATACCTTATAATATAACGTAATATGCAGTGTATCATTGAAAATACCTTCTAATATATCGTAGTTTATCATTGAAAATACCTTATAATATAACGTAATATGCAGTGTATCATTGAAAATACCTTATAATATAACGTAATATGCAGTGTATCATTGAAAATACCTTATAATGTAACGTAATATGCAGTATATCATAGAAAATACCATGTAATATACAGTGTATCATTGAAAATACCTTATAATATAACGTAATATGCAGTGTATCATTGAAAATACCTTATAATATAACGTAATATGCAGTGTATCATAGAAAATACCATGTAATATAACGTAATGTGCAGTGTATCATAGAAAATACCATGTAATATAACGTAATATACAGTGTATCATTGAAATTACCTTATAATATAACGTAATATGCAGTGTATCATTGAAAATACCTTCTAATATATCGTAGTTTATCATTGAAAATACCTTATAATATAACGTAATATGCAGTGTATCATTGAAAATACCTTATAATATAACGTAATATGCAGTGTATCATTGAAAATACCTTATAATATAACGTAATATGCAGTGTATCATTGAAAATACCTTATAATATAACGTAATATGCAGTGTATCATAGAAAATACCATGTAATATAACGTAATATACATTGTATCATTGAAAATACCTTATAATATAACGTAATATGCAGTGTATCAATGAAAATACCTTATAATATAACGTAATATGCAGTGTATCATTGAAAATACCTTATAATATAACGTAATATGCAGTGTATCATTGAAAATACCTTATAATATAACGTAATATGCAGTGTATCATAGAAAATACCATGTAATATAACGTAATATACAGTGTATCATTGAAAATACCTTATAATATAACGTAATATGCAGTGTATCATTGAAAATACCTTATAATATAGCGTAATATGCAGTATATCATAGAAAATACCATGTAATATACAGTGTATCATTGAAAATACCTTATAATATAACGTAATATGCAGTGTATCATTGAAAATACCTTATAATATAACGTAATATGCAGTGTATCATAGAAAATACCATGTAATATAACGTAATGTGCAGTGTATCATAGAAAATACCATGTAATATAACGTAATATACAGTGTATCATTGAAATTACCTTATAATATAACGTAATATGCAGTGTATCATTGAAAATACCTTCTAATATATCGTAGTTTATCATTGAAAATACCTTATAATATAACGTAATATGCAGTGTATCATTGAAAATACCTTATAATATAACGTAATATGCAGTGTATCATTGAAAATACCTTATAATATAACGTAATATGCAGTGTATCATTGAAAATACCTTATAATATATCGTTGTTTATCATTGAAAATACCTTATAATATAACGTAATATGCAGTGTATCATTGAAAATACCTTCTAATATATCGTAGTTTATCATTGAAAATACCTTATAATATAACGTAATATGCAGTGTATCATTGAAAATACCTTATAATATAACGTAATATGCAGTGTATCATTGAAAATACCTTATAATATAACGTAATATGCAGTGTATCATAGAAAATACCATGTAATATAACGTAATATACAGTGTATCATTGAAAATACCTTATAATATAACGTAATATTCAGTGTATCAATGAAAATACCTTATAATATAACGTAATATGCAGTGTATCATTGAAAATACCTTCTAATATATCGTAGTTTATCATTGAAAATACCTTATAATATAACGTAATATGCAGTGTATCATTGAAAATACCTTATAATATAACGTAATATGCAGTTTATCATTGAAAATACCTTATAATATAACGTAATATGCAGTATATCATAGAAAATACCATGTAATATACAGTGTATCATTGAAAATACCTTATAATATAACGTAATATGCAGTGTATCATTGAAAATACCTTATAATATAACGTAATATGCAGTGTATCATAGAAAATACCATGTAATATAACGTAATATGCAGTGTATCAATGAAAATACCTTATAATATATCGTAGTTTATCATTGAAAATACCTTATAATATAACGTAATATGCAGTGTATCAATGAAAATACCATGTAATACAACGTAATATACAGTGTATCATTGAAAATACCTTATAATATATCGTAATATGCAGTGTATCATTGAAAATACCTTCTAATATATCGTTGTTTATCATTGAAAATACCTTATAATATAACGTAATATGCAGTGTATCATTGAAAATACCTTCTAATATATCGTAGTTTATCATTGAAAATACCTTATAATATAACGTAATATGCAGTGTATCATTGAAAATACCTTATAATATAACGTAATATGCAGTGTATCATTGAAAATACCTTATAATGTAACGTAATATGCAGTATATCATAGAAAATACCATGTAATATACAGTGTATCATTGAAAATACCTTATAATATAACGTAATATGCAGTGTATCATTGAAAATACCTTATAATATAACGTAATATGCAGTGTATCATAGAAAATACCATGTAATATAACGTAATGTGCAGTGTATCATAGAAAATACCATGTAATATAACGTAATATACAGTGTATCATTGAAATTACCTTATAATATAACGTAATATGCAGTGTATCATTGAAAATACCTTCTAATATATCGTAGTTTATCATTGAAAATACCTTATAATATAACGTAATATGCAGTGTATCATTGAAAATACCTTATAATATAACGTAATATGCAGTGTATCATTGAAAATACCTTATAATATAACGTAATATGCAGTGTATCATAGAAAATACCATGTAATATAACGTAATATACAGTGTATCATTGAAAATACCTTATAATATAACGTAATATGCAGTGTATCATTGAAAATACCTTATAATGTAACGTAATATGCAGTATATCATAGAAAATACCATGTAATATACAGTGTATCATTGAAAATACCTTATAATATAACGTAATATGCAGTGTATCATTGAAAATACCTTATAATATAACGTAATATGCAGTGTATCATAGAAAATACCATGTAATATAACGTAATATACAGTGTATCATTGAAAATACCTTATAATATAACGTAATATGCAGTGTATCATTGAAAATACCTTATAATGTAACGTAATATGCAGTATATCATAGAAAATACCATGTAATATACAGTGTATCATTGAAAATACCTTATAATATAACGTAATATGCAGTGTATCATTGAAAATACCTTATAATATAACGTAATATCCAGTGTATCATAGAAAATACCATGTAATATAACGTAATATCCAGTGTATCATAGAAAATACCATGTAATATAACGTAATATACAGTGTATCATTGAAAATACCTTATAATATAACGTAATATGCAGTGTATCATTGAAAATACCTTTTAATATATCGTAGTTTATCATTGAAAATACCTTATAATATAACGTAATATGCAGTGTATCATTGAAAATACCTTATAATATAACGTAATATGCAGTGTATCATTGAAAATACCTTATAATATAACGTAATATGCAGTGTATCATTGAAAATACCTTATAATATATCGTTGTTTATCATTGAAAATACCTTATAATATAACGTAATATGCAGTGTATCATTGAAAATACCTTCTAATATATCGTAGTTTATCATTGAAAATACCTTATAATATAACGTAATATGCAGTGTATCATTGAAAATACCTTATAATATAACGTAATATGCAGTGTATCATTGAAAATACCTTATAATATAACGTAATATGCAGTGTATCATAGAAAATACCATGTAATATAACGTAATATACAGTGTATCATTGAAAATACCTTATAATATAACGTAATATTCAGTGTATCAATGAAAATACCTTATAATATAACGTAATATGCAGTGTATCATTGAAAATACCTTCTAATATATCGTAGTTTATCATTGAAAATACCTTATAATATAACGTAATATGCAGTGTATCATTGAAAATACCTTATAATATAACGTAATATGCAGTGTATCATTGAAAATACCTTATAATATAACGTAATATGCAGTATATCATAGAAAATACCATGTAATATACAGTGTATCATTGAAAATACCTTATAATATAACGTAATATGCAGTGTATCATTGAAAATACCTTATAATATAACGTAATATGCAGTGTATCATAGAAAATACCATGTAATATAACGTAATATGCAGTGTATCAATGAAAATACCTTATAATATATCGTAGTTTATCATTGAAAATACCTTATAATATAACGTAATATGCAGTGTATCAATGAAAATACCATGTAATACAACGTAATATACAGTGTATCATTGAAAATACCTTATAATATATCGTAATATGCAGTGTATCATTGAAAATACCTTCTAATATATCGTTGTTTATCATTGAAAATACCTTATAATATAACGTAATATGCAGTGTATCATTGAAAATACCTTCTAATATATCGTAGTTTATCATTGAAAATACCTTATAATATAACGTAATATGCAGTGTATCATTGAAAATACCTTATAATATAACGTAATATGCAGTGTATCATTGAAAATACCTTATAATGTAACGTAATATGCAGTATATCATAGAAAATACCATGTAATATACAGTGTATCATTGAAAATACCTTATAATATAACGTAATATGCAGTGTATCATTGAAAATACCTTATAATATAACGTAATATGCAGTGTATCATAGAAAATACCATGTAATATAACGTAATGTGCAGTGTATCATAGAAAATACCATGTAATATAACGTAATATACAGTGTATCATTGAAATTACCTTATAATATAACGTAATATGCAGTGTATCATTGAAAATACCTTCTAATATATCGTAGTTTATCATTGAAAATACCTTATAATATAACGTAATATGCAGTGTATCATTGAAAATACCTTATAATATAACGTAATATGCAGTGTATCATTGAAAATACCTTATAATATAACGTAATATGCAGTGTATCATAGAAAATACCATGTAATATAACGTAATATACAGTGTATCATTGAAAATACCTTATAATATAACGTAATATGCAGTGTATCATTGAAAATACCTTATAATATAACGTAATATGCAGTGTATCATTGAAAATACCTTATAATATAACGTAATATGCAGTGTATCATTGAAAATACCTTATAATGTAACGTAATATGCAGTATATCATAGAAAATACCATGTAATATACAGTGTATCATTGAAAATACCTTATAATATAACGTAATATGCAGTGTATCATTGAAAATACCTTATAATATAACGTAATATGCAGTGTATCATAGAAAATACCATGTAATATAACGTAATGTGCAGTGTATCATAGAAAATACCATGTAATATAACGTAATATACAGTGTATCATTGAAATTACCTTATAATATAACGTAATATGCAGTGTATCATTGAAAATACCTTCTAATATATCGTAGTTTATCATTGAAAATACCTTATAATATAACGTAATATGCAGTGTATCATTGAAA
This sequence comes from Lasioglossum lativentre, assembly GCA_916610255.1. NCBI lineage: Eukaryota > Metazoa > Arthropoda > Insecta > Hymenoptera > Halictidae > Lasioglossum > Lasioglossum lativentre. The sequence continues at coordinate 47,872 of CAKAJI010000826.1, forward strand.
ATACCTTATAATATAACGTAATATGCAGTGTATCATTGAAAATACCTTATAATATAACGTAATATGCAGTGTATCATTGAAAATACCTTATAATATAACGTAATATGCAGTGTATCATAGAAAATACCATGTAATATAACGTAATGTGCAGTGTATCATAGAAAATACCATGTAATATAACGTAATATACAGTGTATCATTGAAATTACCTTATAATATAACGTAATATGCAGTGTATCATTGAAAATACCTTCTAATATATCGTAGTTTATCATTGAAAATACCTTATAATATAACGTAATATGCAGTGTATCATTGAAAATACCTTATAATATAACGTAATATGCAGTGTATCATTGAAAATACCTTATAATATAACGTAATATGCAGTGTATCATAGAAAATACCATGTAATATAACGTAATATACAGTGTATCATTGAAAATACCTTATAATATAACGTAATATGCAGTGTATCATTGAAAATACCTTATAATGTAACGTAATATGCAGTATATCATAGAAAATACCATGTAATATACAGTGTATCATTGAAAATACCTTATAATATAACGTAATATGCAGTGTATCATTGAAAATACCTTATAATATAACGTAATATGCAGTGTATCATAGAAAATACCATGTAATATAACGTAATGTGCAGTGTATCATAGAAAATACCATGTAATATAACGTAATATACAGTGTATCATTGAAATTACGTTATAATATAACGTAATATGCAGTGTATCATTGAAAATACCTTCTAATATATCGTAGTTTATCATTGAAAATACCTTATAATATAACGTAATATGCAGTGTATCATTGAAAATACCTTATAATATAACGTAATATGCAGTGTATCATTGAAAGTACCTTATAATATAACGTAATATGCAGTGTATCATTGAAAATACCTTATAATATATCGTTGTTTATCATTGAAAATACCTTATAATATAACGTAATATGCAGTGTATCATTGAAAATACCTTCTAATATATCGTAGTTTATCATTGAAAATACCTTATAATATAACGTAATATGCAGTGTATCATTGAAAATACCTTATAATATAACGTAATATGCAGTGTATCATTGAAAATACCTTATAATATAACGTAATATGCAGTGTATCATTGAAAATACCTTATAATATAACGTAATATGCAGTGTATCATAGAAAATACCATGTAATATAACGTAATATACAGTGTATCATTGAAAATACCTTATAATATAACGTAATATTCAGTGTATCAATGAAAATACCTTATAATATAACGTAATATGCAGTGTATCATTGAAAATACCTTCTAATATATCGTAGTTTATCATTGAAAATACCTTATAATATAACGTAATATGCAGTGTATCATTGAAAATACCTTCTAATATAACGTAATATGCAGTGTATCATTGAAAATACCTTATAATGTAACGTAATATGCAGTATATCATAGAAAATACCATGTAATATACAGTGTATCATTGAAAATACCTTATAATATAACGTAATATGCAGTGTATCATTGAAAATACCTTATAATATAACGTAATATGCAGTGTATCATAGAAAATACCATGTAATATAACGTAATATGCAGTGTATCATAGAAAATACCATGTAATATAACGTAATATACAGTGTATCATTGAAATTACCTTATAATATAACGTAATATGCAGTGTATCATTGAAAATACCTTCTAATATATCGTAGTTTATCATTGAAAATACCTTATAATATAACGTAATATGCAGTGTATCATTGAAAATACCTTATAATATAACGTAATATGCAGTGTATCATTGAAAATACCTTATAATATAACGTAATATGCAGTGTATCATTGAAAATACCTTATAATATAACGTAATATGCAGTGTATCATAGAAAATACCATGTAATATAACGTAATATACATTGTATCATTGAAAATACCTTATAATATAACGTAATATGCAGTGTATCAATGAAAATACCTTATAATATAATGTAATATGCAGTGTATCATTGAAAATACCTTATAATATAACGTAATATGCAGTGTATCATTGAAAATACCTTATAATATAACGTAATATGCAGTGTATCATAGAAAATACCATGTAATATAACGTAATATACAGTGTATCATTGAAAATACCTTATAATATAACGTAATATGCTGTGTATCAATGAAAATACCTTATAATATAACGTAATATGCAGTGTATCATAGAAAATACCATGTAATATAACGTAATATACAGTGTATCATTGAAATTACCTTATAATATAACGTAATATTCAGTGTATCAATGAAAATACCTTATAATATAACGTAATATGCAGTGTATCATTGAAAATACCTTATAATATAACGTAATATGCAGTGTATCATTGAAAATACCTTATAATATATCGTTGTTTATCATTGAAAATACCTTATAATATAACGTAATATGCAGTGTATCATTGAAAATACCTTCTAATATATCGTAGTTTATCTTTGAAAATACCTTATAATATAACGTAATATGCAGTGTATCATTGAAAATACCTTATAATATAACGTAATATGCAGTGTATCATTGAAAATACCTTATAATATAACGTAATATGCAGTGTATCATTGAAAATACCTTATAATATAACGTAATATGCAGTATATCATAGAAAATACCATGTAATATACAGTGTATCATTGAAAATACCTCATAATATAACGTAATATGCAGTGTATCATTGAAAATACCTTATAATATAACGTAATATGCAGTGTATCATAGAAAATACCATGTAATATAACGTAATATGCAGTGTATCAATGAAAATACCTTATAATATATCGTAGTTTATCATTGAAAATACCTTATAATATAACGTAATATGCAGTGTATCAATGAAAATACCATGTAATATAACGTAATATACAGTGTATCATTGAAAATACCTTATAATATATCGTAATATGCAGTGTATCATTGAAAATACCTTCTAATATATCGTTGTTTATCATTGAAAATACCTTATAATATAACGTAATATGCAGTGTATCATTGAAAATACCTTCTAATATATCGTAGTTTATCATTGAAAATACCTTATAATATAACGTAATATGCAGTGTATCATTGAAAATACCTTATAATATAACGTAATATGCAGTGTATCAATGAAAATACCATGTAATATAACGTAATATACAGTGTATCATTGAAAATACCTTATAATATATCGTAATATGCAGTGTATCATTGAAAATACCTTCTAATATATCGTTGTTTATCATTGAAAATACCTTATAATATAACGTAATATGCAGTGTATCATTGAAAATACCTTCTAATATATCGTAGTTTATCATTGAAAATACCTTATAATATAACGTAATATGCAGTGTATCATTGAAAATACCTTATAATATAACGTAATATGCAGTGTATCATTGAAAATACCTTATAATGTAACGTAATATGCAGTATATCATAGAAAATACCATGTAATATACAGTGTATCATTGAAAATACCTTATAATATAACGTAATATGCAGTGTATCATTGAAAATACCTTATAATATAACGTAATATGCAGTGTATCATAGAAAATACCATGTAATATAACGTAATATACAGTGTATCATTGAAAATACCTTATAATATAACGTAATATGCTGTGTATCAATGAAAATACCTTATAATATAACGTAATATGCAGTGTATCATTGAAAATACCTTATAATATAACGTAATGTGCAGTGTATCATAGAAAATACCATGTAATATAACGTAATATACAGTGTATCATTGAAATTACCTTATAATATAACGTAATATGCAGTGTATCATTGAAAATACCTTCTAATATATCGTAGTTTATCATTGAAAATACCTTATAATATAACGTAATATGCAGTGTATCATTGAAAATACCTTATAATATAACGTAATATGCAGTGTATCATTGAAAATACCTTATAATATAACGTAATATGCAGTATATCATAGAAAATACCATGTAATATACAGTGTATCATTGAAAATACCTTATAATATAACGTAATATACAGTGTATCATTGAAATTACCTTATAATATAACGTAATATGCAGTGTATCATTGAAAATACCTTCTAATATATCGTAGTTTATCATTGAAAATACCTTATAATATAACGTAATATGCAGTGTATCATTGAAAATACCTTATAATATAACGTAATATGCAGTGTATCATTGAAAATACCTTCTAATATATCGTTGTTTATCATTGAAAATACCTTATAATGTAACGTAATATGCAGTGTATCATTGAAAATACCTTATAATATAACGTAATATGCAGTGTATCATAGAAAATACCATGTAATATAACGTAATATACAGTGTATCATTGAAAATACCTTATAATATAACGTAATATGCAGTGTATCATTGAAAATACCTTTTAATATATCGTAGTTTATCATTGAAAATACCTTATAATATAACGTAATATGCAGTGTATCATTGAAAATACCTTATAATATAACGTAATATGCAGTGTATCATTGAAAATACCTTATAATATAACGTAATATGCAGTGTATCATAGAAAATACCATGTAATATAACGTAATATGCAGTGTATCATTGAAAATACCTTATAATATAACGTAATATGCAGTGTATCATTGAAAATACCTTATAATGTAACGTAATATGCAGTATATCATAGAAAATACCATGTAATATACAGTGTATCATTGAAAATACCTTATAATATAACGTAATATGCAGTGTATCATTGAAAATACCTTATAATATAACGTAATATGCAGTGTATCATAGAAAATACCATGTAATATAACGTAATGTGCAGTGTATCATAGAAAATACCATGTAATATAACGTAATATACAGTGTATCATTGAAATTACCTTATAATATAACGTAATATGCAGTGTATCATTGAAAATACCTTCTAATATATCGTAGTTTATCATTGAAAATACCTTATAATATAACGTAATATGCAGTGTATCATTGAAAATACCTTATAATATAACGTAATATGCAGTGTATCATTGAAAATACCTTATAATATAACGTAATATGCAGTGTATCATTGAAAATACCTTATAATATAACGTAATATGCAGTGTATCATAGAAAATACCATGTAATATAACGTAATATACATTGTATCATTGAAAATACCTTATAATATAACGTAATATGCAGTGTATCAATGAAAATACCTTATAATATAACGTAATATGCAGTGTATCATTGAAAATACCTTATAATATAACGTAATATGCAGTGTATCATTGAAAATACCTTATAATATAACGTAATATGCAGTGTATCATAGAAAATACCATGTAATATAACGTAATATACAGTGTATCATTGAAAATACCTTATAATATAACGTAATATGCTGTGTATCAATGAAAATACCTTATAATATAACGTAATATGCAGTGTATCATAGAAAATACCATGTAATATAACGTAATATACAGTGTATCATTGAAATTACCTTATAATATAACGTAATATTCAGTGTATCAATGAAAATACCTTATAATATAACGTAATATGCAGTGTATCATTGAATATACCTTATAATATAACGTAATATGCAGTGTATCATTGAAAATACCTTATAATATATCGTTGTTTATCATTGAAAATACCTTATAATATAACGTAATATGCAGTGTATCATTGAAAATACCTTCTAATATATCGTAGTTTATCTTTGAAAATACCTTATAATATAACGTAATATGCAGTGTATCATTGAAAATACCTTATAATATAACGTAATATGCAGTGTATCATTGAAAATACCTTATAATATAACGTAATATGCAGTGTATCATTGAAAATACCTTATAATATAACGTAATATGCAGTGTATCATTGAAAATACCTTATAATATAACGTAATATGCAGTATATCATAGAAAATACCATGTAATATACAGTGTATCATTGAAAATACCTTATAATATAACGTAATATGCAGTGTATCATTGAAAATACCTTATAATATAACGTAATATGCAGTGTATCATAGAAAATACCATGTAATATAACGTAATATGCAGTGTATCAATGAAAATACCTTATAATATATCGTAGTTTATCATTGAAAATACCTTATAATATAACGTAATATGCAGTGTATCAATGAAAATACCATGTAATATAACGTAATATACAGTGTATCATTGAAAATACCTTATAATATATCGTAATATGCAGTGTATCATTGAAAATACCTTCTAATATATCGTTGTTTATCATTGAAAATACCTTATAATATAACGTAATATGCAGTGTATCATTGAAAATACCTTCTAATATATCGTAGTTTATCATTGAAAATACCTTATAATATAACGTAATATGCAGTGTATCATTGAAAATACCTTATAATATAACGTAATATGCAGTGTATCATTGAAAATACCTTATAATGTAACGTAATATGCAGTATATCATAGAAAATACCATGTAATATACAGTGTATCATTGAAAATACCTTATAATATAACGTAATATGCAGTGTATCATTGAAAATACCTTATAATATAACGTAATATGCAGTGTATCATAGAAAATACCATGTAATATAACGTAATGTGCAGTGTATCATAGAAAATACCATGTAATATAACGTAATATACAGTGTATCATTGAAATTACCTTATAATATAACGTAATATGCAGTGTATCATTGAAAATACCTTCTAATATATCGTAGTTTATCATTGAAAATACCTTATAATATAACGTAATATGCAGTGTATCATTGAAAATACCTTATAATATAACGTAATATGCAGTGTATCATTGAAAATACCTTATAATATAACGTAATATGCAGTGTATCATAGAAAATACCATGTAATATAACGTAATATACATTGTATCATTGAAAATACCTTATAATATAACGTAATATGCAGTGTATCAATGAAAATACCTTATAATATAACGTAATATGCAGTGTATCATTGAAAATACCTTATAATATAACGTAATATGCAGTGTATCATTGAAAATACCTTATAATATAACGTAATATGCAGTGTATCATAGAAAATACCATGTAATATAACGTAATATACAGTGTATCATTGAAAATACCTTATAATATAACGTAATATGCTGTGTATCAATGAAAATACCTTATAATATAACGTAATATGCAGTGTATCATAGAAAATACCATGTAATATAACGTAATATACAGTGTATCATTGAAATTACCTTATAATATAACGTAATATTCAGTGTATCAATGAAAATACCTTATAATATAACGTACTATGCAGTGTATCATTGAAAATACCTTCTAATATATCGTAGTTTATCATTGAAAATACCTCATAATATAACGTAATATGCAGTGTATCATTGAAAATACCTTATAATATAACGTAATATGCAGTGTATCATTGAAAATACCTTATAATATAACGTAATATGCAGTGTATCAATGAAAATACCATGTAATATAACGTAATATACAGTGTATCATTGAAAATACCTTATAATATATCGTAATATGCAGTGTATCATTGAAAATACCTTATAATATAACGTAATATGCAGTGTATCATTGAAAATACCTTCTAATATATCGTAGTTTATCATTGAAAATACCTTATAATATAACGTAATATGCAGTGTATCATTGAAAATACCTTATAATATAACGTAATATGCAGTGTATCATTGAAAATACCTTATAATGTAACGTAATATGCAGTATATCATAGAAAATACCATGTAATATACAGTGTATCATTGAAAATACCTTATAATATAACGTAATATGCAGTGTATCATTGAAAATACCTTATAATATAACGTAATATGCAGTGTATCATAGAAAATACCATGTAATATAACGTAATATACAGTGTATCATTGAAAATACCTTATAATATAACGTAATATGCTGTGTATCAATGAAAATACCTTATAATATAACGTAATATGCAGTGTATCATTGAAAATACCTTATAATATAACGTAATGTGCAGTGTATCATAGAAAATACCATGTAATATAACGTAATATACAGTGTATCATTGAAATTACCTTATAATATAACGTAATATGCAGTGTATCATTGAAAATACCTTCTAATATATCGTAGTTTGTCATTGAAAATACCTTATAATATAACGTAATATGCAGTGTATCAATGAAAATACCTTATAATATAACGTAATATGCAGTGTATCATTGAAAATACCTTATAATATAACGTAATATGCAGTGTATCATTGAAAATACCTTATAATATAACGTAATATGCAGTATATCATAGAAAATACCATGTAATATAACGTAATATACAGTGTATCATTGAAAATACCTTATAATATAACGTAATATGCAGTGTATCATTGAAAATACCTTCTAATATATCGTTGTTTATCATTGAAAATACCTTATAATGTAACGTAATATGCAGTGTATCATTGAAAATACCTTCTAATATATCGTAGTTTATCATTGAAAATACCTTATAATATAACGTAATATGAAGTGTATCATTGAAAATACCTTATAATATAACGTAATATGCAGTGTATCATTGAAAATACCTTATAATGTAACGTAATATGCAGTATATCATAGAAAATACCATGTAATATACAGTGTATCATTGAAAATACCTTATAATATAACGTAATATACAGTGTATCATTGAAATTACCTTATAATATAACGTAATATGCAGTGTATCATTGAAAATACCTTATAATATAACGTAATATGCAGTGTATCATTGAAAATACCTTATAATATAACGTAATATGCAGTGTATCATAGAAAATACCATGTAATATAACGTAATATACATTGTATCATTGAAAATACCTTATAATATAACGTAATATGCAGTGTATCAATGAAAATACCTTATAATATAACGTAATATGCAGTGTATCATTGAAAATACCTTATAATATAACGTAATATGCAGTGTATCATTGAAAATACCTTATAATATAACGTAATATGCAGTATATCATAGAAAATACCATGTAATATAACGTAATATACAGTGTATCATTGAAAATACCTTATAATATAACGTAATATGCAGTGTATCATTGAAAATACCTTCTAATATATCGTTGTTTATCATTGAAAATACCTTATAATGTAACGTAATATGCAGTGTATCATTGAAAATACCTTATAATATAACGTAATATGCAGTGTATCATTGAAAATACCTTATAATATAACGTAATATGCAGTGTATCATTGAAAATACCTTATAATGTAACGTAATATGCAGTATATCATAGAAAATACCATGTAATATACAGTGTATCATTGAAAATACCTTATAATATAACGTAATATGCAGTGTATCATTGAAAATACCTTATAATATATCGTTGTTTATCATTGAAAATACCTTATAATATAACGTAATATGCAGTGTATCATTGAAAATACCTTCTAATATATCGTAGTTTATCATTGAAAATACCTTATAATATAACGTAATATGCAGTGTATCATTGAAAATACCTTATAATATAACGTAATATGCAGTGTATCATTGAAAATACCTTATAATATAACGTAATATGCAGTGTATCATAGAAAATACCATGTAATATAACGTAATATACATTGTATCATTGAAAATACCTTATAATATAACGTAATATGCAGTGTATCAATGAAAATACCTTATAATATAACGTAATATGCAGTGTATCATTGAAAATACCTTATAATATAACGTAATATGCAGTGTATCATTGAAAATACCTTATAATATAACGTAATATGCAGTGTATCATAGAAAATACCATGTAATATAACGTAATATACAGTGTATCATTGAAAATACCTTATAATATAACGTAATATGCTGTGTATCAATGAAAATACCTTATAATATAACGTAATATGCAGTGTATCATAGAAAATACCATGTAATATAACGTAATATACAGTGTATCATTGAAATTACCTTATAATATAACGTAATATTCAGTGTATCAATGAAAATACCTTATAATATAACGTAATATGCAGTGTATCATTGAAAATACCTTCTAATATATCGTAGTTTATCATTGAAAATACCTCATAATATAACGTAATATGCAGTGTATCATTGAAAATACCTTATAATATAACGTAATATGCAGTGTATCATTGAAAATACCTTATAATATAACGTAATATGCAGTGTATCAATGAAAATACCATGTAATATAACGTAATATACAGTGTATCATTGAAAATACCTTATAATATATCGTAATATGCAGTGTATCATTGAAAATACCTTATAATATAACGTAATATGCAGTGTATCATTGAAAATACCTTCTAATATATCGTAGTTTATCATTGAAAATACCTTATAATATAACGTAATATGCAGTGTATCATTGAAAATACCTTATAATATAACGTAATATGCAGTGTATCATTGAAAATACCTTATAATGTAACGTAATATGCAGTATATCATAGAAAATACCATGTAATATACAGTGTATCATTGAAAATACCTTATAATATAACGTAATATGCAGTGTATCATTGAAAATACCTTATAATATAACGTAATATGCAGTGTATCATAGAAAATACCATGTAATATAACGTAATATACAGTGTATCATTGAAAATACCTTATAATATAACGTAATATGCTGTGTATCAATGAAAATACCTTATAATATAACGTAATATGCAGTGTATCATTGAAAATACCATGTAATATACAGTGTATCATTGAAAATACCTTATAATATAACGTAATATGCAGTGTATCATTGAAAATACCTTATAATATAACGTAATATGCAGTGTATCATTGAAAATACCTTTTAATATATCGTAGTTTATCATTGAAAATACCTTATAATATAACGTAATATGCAGTGTATCATTGAAAATACCTTATAATATAACGTAATATGCAGTGTATCATTGAAAATACCTTATAATATAACGTAATATGCAGTGTATCATTGAAAATACCATGTAATATAACGTAATATGCAGTGTATCATTGAAAATACCTTATAATATAACGTAATATGCAGTGTATCATTGAAAATACCTTATAATGTAACGTAATATGCAGTATATCATAGAAAATACCATGTAATATACAGTGTATCATTGAAAATACCTTATAATATAACGTAATATGCAGTGTATCATTGAAAATACCTTATAATATAACGTAATATGCAGTGTATCATAGAAAATACCATGTAATATAACGTAATGTGCAGTGTATCATAGAAAATACCATGTAATATAACGTAATATACAGTGTATCATTGAAATTACCTTATAATATAACGTAATATGCAGTGTATCATTGAAAATACCTTCTAATATATCGTAGTTTATCATTGAAAATACCTTATAATATAACGTAATATGCAGTGTATCATTGAAAATACCTTATAATATAACGTAATATGCAGTGTATCATTGAAAATACCTTATAATATAACGTAATATGCAGTGTATCATTGAAAATACCTTATAATATAACGTAATATGCAGTGTATCATAGAAAATACCATGTAATATAACGTAATATACATTGTATCATTGAAAATACCTTATAATATAACGTAATATGCAGTGTATCAATGAAAATACCTTATAATATAACGTAATATGCAGTGTATCATTGAAAATACCTTATAATATAACGTAATATGCAGTGTATCATTGAAAATACCTTCTAATATATCGTAGTTTATCTTTGAAAATACCTTATAATATAACGTAATATGCAGTGTATCATTGAAAATACCTTATAATATAACGTAATATGCAGTGTATCATTGAAAATACCTTATAATATAACGTAATATGCAGTGTATCATTGAAAATACCTTATAATATAACGTAATATGCAGTATATCATAGAAAATACCATGTAATATACAGTGTATCATTGAAAATACCTTATAATATAACGTAATATGCAGTGTATCATTGAAAATACCTTATAATATAACGTAATATGCAGTGTATCAATGAAAATACCATGTAATATAACGTAATATACAGTGTATCATTGAAAATACCTTATAATATATCGTAATATGCAGTGTATCATTGAAAATACCTTCTAATATATCGTTGTTTATCATTGAAAATACCTTATAATATAACGTAATATGCAGTGTATCATTGAAAATACCTTCTAATATATCGTAGTTTATCATTGAAAATACCTTATAATATAACGTAATATGCAGTGTATCATTGAAAATACCTTATAATATAACGTAATATGCAGTGTATCAATGAAAATACCATGTAATATAACGTAATATACAGTGTATCATTGAAAATACCTTATAATATATCGTAATATGCAGTGTATCATTGAAAATACCTTCTAATATATCGTTGTTTATCATTGAAAATACCTTATAATATAACGTAATATGCAGTGTATCATTGAAAATACCTTCTAATATATCGTAGTTTATCATTGAAAATACCTTATAATATAACGTAATATGCAGTGTATCATTGAAAATACCTTATAATATAACGTAATATGCAGTGTATCATTGAAAATACCTTATAATGTAACGTAATATGCAGTATATTATAGAAAATACCATGTAATATACAGTGTATCATTGAAAATACCTTATAATATAACGTAATATGCAGTGTATCATTGAAAATACCTTATAATATAACGTAATATGCAGTGTATCATAGAAAATACCATGTAATATAACGTAATGTGCAGTGTATCATAGAAAATACCATGTAATATAACGTAATATACAGTGTATCATTGAAATTACCTTATAATATAACGTAATATGCAGTGTATCATTGAAAATACCTTCTAATATATCGTAGTTTATCATTGAAAATACCTTATAATATAACGTAATATGCAGTGTATCATTGAAAATACCTTATAATATAACGTAATATGCAGTGTATCATTGAAAATACCTTATAATATAACGTAATATGCAGTGTATCATAGAAAATACCATGTAATATAACGTAATATACAGTGTATCATTGAAAATACCTTATAATATAACGTAATATGCAGTGTATCAATGAAAATACCTTATAATATAACGTAATATGCAGTGTATCATTGAAAATACCTTATAATATAACGTAATATGCAGTGTATCATTGAAAATACCTTATAATATAACGTAATATGCAGTGTATCATAGAAAATACCATGTAATATAACGTAATATACAGTGTATCATTGAAAATACCTTATAATATAACGTAATATGCTGTGTATCAATGAAAATACCTTATAATATAACGTAATATGCAGTGTATCATAGAAAATACCATGTAATATAACGTAATATACAGTGTATCATTGAAATTACCTTATAATATAACGTAATATTCAGTGTATCAATGAAAATACCTTATAATATAACGTAATATGCAGTGTATCATTGAAAATACCTTCTAATATATCGTAGTTTATCATTGAAAATACCTCATAATATAACGTAATATGCAGTGTATCATTGAAAATACCTTATAATATAACGTAATATGCAGTGTATCATTGAAAATACCTTATAATATAACGTAATATGCAGTGTATCAATGAAAATACCATGTAATATAACGTAATATACAGTGTATCATTGAAAATACCTTATAATATATCGTAATATGCAGTGTATCATTGAAAATACCTTCTAATATATCGTTGTTTATCATTGAAAATACCTTATAATATAACGTAATATGCAGTGTATCATTGAAAATACCTTCTAATATATCGTAGTTTATCATTGAAAATACCTTATAATATAACGTAATATGCAGTGTATCATTGAAAATACCTTATAATATAACGTAATATGCAGTGTATCATTGAAAATACCTTATAATGTAACGTAATATGCAGTATATCATAGAAAATACCATGTAATATACAGTGTATCATTGAAAATACCTTATAATATAACGTAATATGCAGTGTATCATTGAAAATACCTTATAATATAACGTAATATGCAGTGTATCATAGAAAATACCATGTAATATAACGTAATATACAGTGTATCATTGAAAATACCTTATAATATAACGTAATATGCTGTGTATCAATGAAAATACCTTATAATATAACGTAATATGCAGTGTATCATTGAAAATACCTTCTAATATATCGTAGTTTATCATTGAAAATACCTTATAATATAACGTAATATGCAGTGTATCATTGAAAATACCTTATAATATAACGTAATATGCAGTGTATCATTGAAAATACCTTATAATGTAACGTAATATGCAGTATATCATAGAAAATACCATGTAATATACAGTGTATCATTGAAAATACCTTATAATATAACGTAATATGCAGTGTATCATTGAAAATACCTTATAATATAACGTAATATGCAGTGTATCATTGAAAATACCTTATAATATAACGTAATATGCAGTGTATCATAGAAAATACCATGTAATATAACGTAATATACATTGTATCATTGAAAATACCTTATAATATAACGTAATATGCAGTGTATCAATGAAAATACCTTATAATATAACGTAATATGCAGTGTATCATTGAAAATACCTTATAATATAACGTAATATGCAGTGTATCATTGAAAATACCTTATAATATAACGTAATATGCAGTGTATCATAGAAAATACCATGTAATATAACGTAATATACAGTGTATCATTGAAAATACCTTATAATATAACGTAATATGCTGTGTATCAATGAAAATACCTTATAATATAACGTAATATGCAGTGTATCATAGAAAATACCATGTAATATAACGTAATATACAGTGTCTCATTGAAATTACCTTATAATATAACGTAATATTCAGTGTATCAATGAAAATACCTTATAATATAACGTAATATGCAGTGTATCATTGAAAATACCTTCTAATATATCGTAGTTTATCATTGAAAATACCTCATAATATAACGTAATATGCAGTGTATCATTGAAAATACCTTATAATATAACGTAATATGCAGTGTATCATTGAAAATACCTTATAATATAACGTAATATGCAGTGTATCAATGAAAATACCATGTAATATAACGTAATATACAGTGTATCATTGAAAATACCTTATAATATATCGTAATATGCAGTGTATCATTGAAAATACCTTCTAATATATCGTTGTTTATCATTGAAAATACCTTATAATATAACGTAATATGCAGTGTATCATTGAAAATACCTTCTAATATATCGTAGTTTATCATTGAAAATACCTTATAATATAACGTAATATGCAGTGTATCATTGAAAATACCTTATAATATATCGTAATATGCAGTGTATCATTGAAAATACCTTATAATGTAACGTAATATGCAGTATATCATAGAAAATACCATGTAATATACAGTGTATCATTGAAAATACCTTATAATATAACGTAATATGCAGTGTATCATTGAAAATACCTTATAATATAACGTAATATGCAGTGTATCATAGAAAATACCATGTAATATAACGTAATATACAGTGTATCATTGAAAATACCTTATAATATAACGTAATATGCTGTGTATCAATGAAAATACCTTATAATATAACGTAATATGCAGTGTATCATTGAAAATACCTTATAATATAACGTAATGTGCAGTGTATCATAGAAAATACCATGTAATATAACGTAATATACAGTGTATCATTGAAATTACCTTATAATATAACGTAATATGCAGTGTATCATTGAAAATACCTTCTAATATATCGTAGTTTATCATTGAAAATACCTTATAATATAACGTAATATGCAGTGTATCATTGAAAATACCTTATAATATAACGTAATATGCAGTGTATCATTGAAAATACCTTATAATATAACGTAATATGCAGTATATCATAGAAAATACCATGTAATATACAGTGTATCATTGAAAATACCTTATAATATAACGTAATATGCAGTGTATCATTGAAAATACCTTATAATATATCGTAGTTTATCATTGAAAATACCTTATAATATAACGTAATATGCAGTGTATCATTGAAATTACCTTATAATATAACGTAATATGCAGTGTATCATTGAAAATACCTTGTAATATATCGTAGTTTATCATTGAAAATACCTTATAATATAACGTAATATGCAGTGTATCATTGAAAATACCTTATAATATAACGTAATATGCAGTGTATCATTGAAAATACCTTATAATATAACGTAATATGCAGTGTATCATAGAAAATACCATGTAATATAACGTAATATACATTGTATCATTGAAAATACCTTATAATATAACGTAATATGCAGTGTATCAATGAAAATACCTTATAATATAACGTAATATGCAGTGTATCATTGAAAATACCTTATAATATAACGTAATATGCAGTGTATCATTGAAAATACCTTATAATATAACGTAATATGCAGTATATCATAGAAAATACCATGTAATATAACGTAGTATACAGTGTATCATTGAAAATACCTTATAATATAACGTAATATGCAGTGTATCATTGAAAATACCTTCTAATATATCGTTGTTTATCATTGAAAATACCTTATAATGTAACGTAATATGCAGTGTATCATTGAAAATACCTTATAATATAACGTAATATGCAGTGTATCATAGAAAATACCATGTAATATAACGTAATATACAGTGTATCATTGAAAATACCTTATAATATAACGTAATATGCAGTGTATCATTGAAAATACCTTTTAATATATCGTAGTTTATCATTGAAAATACCTTATAATGTAACGTAATATGCAGTGTATCATTGAAAATACCTTATAATATAACGTAATATGCAGTGTATCATAGAAAATACCTTATAATATAACGTAATATGCAGTGTATCATTGAAAATACCTTATAATATAACGTAATATGCAGTGTATCATTGAAAATACCTTATAATATAACGTAATATGCAGTGTATCATAGAAAATACCATGTAATATAACGTAATATACATTGTATCATTGAAAATACCTTATAATATAACGTAATATGCAGTGTATCAATGAAAATACCTTATAATATAACGTAATATGCAGTGTATCATTGAAAATACCTTATAATATAACGTAATATGCAGTGTATCATTGAAAATACCTTATAATATAACGTAATATGCAGTATATCATAGAAAATACCATGTAATATAACGTAATATACAGTGTATCATTGAAAATACCTTATAATATAACGTAATATGCAGTGTATCATTGAAAATACCTTCTAATATATCGTTGTTTATCATTGAAAATACCTTATAATGTAACGTAATATGCAGTGTATCATTGAAAATACCTTATAATATAACGTAATATGCAGTGTATCATAGAAAATACCATGTAATATAACGTAATATACAGTGTATCATTGATAATACCTTATAATATAACGTAATATGCAGTGTATCATTGAAAATACCTTTTAATATATCGTAGTTTATCATTGATAATACCTTATAATATAAAGTAATATGCAGTGTATCATTGAAAATACCTTATAATATAACGTAATATGCAGTGTATCATTGAAAATACCTTATAATATAACGTAATATGCAGTATATCATAGAAAATACCATGTAATATAACGTAATATACAGTGTATCATTGAAAATACCTTATAATATAACGTAATATTCAGTGTATCAATGAAAATACCTTATAATATATCGTTGTTTATCATTGAAAATACCTTATAATGTAATGTAATATGCAGTGTATCATTGAAAATACCTTATAATATAACGTAATATGCAGTGTATCATAGAAAATACCATGTAATATAACGTAATATACAGTGTATCATTGATAATACCTTATAATATAACGTAATATGCAGTGTATCATTGAAAATACCTTTTAATATATCGTAGTTTATCATTGATAATACCTTATAATATAAAGTAATATGCAGTGTATCATTGAAAATACCTTATAATATAACGTAATATGCAGTGTATCATTGAAAATACCTTATAATATAACGTAATATGCAGTGTATCATAGAAAATACCATGTAATATAACGTAATATACAGTGTATCATTGAAAATACCTTATAATATAACGTAATATTCAGTGTATCAATGAAAATACCTTATAATATAACGTAATATGCAGTGTATCATTGAAAATACCTTATAATATAACGTAATATGCAGTGTATCATTGAAAATACCTTATAATATAACGTAATATGCAGTGTATCATAGAAAATACCATGTAATATAACGTAATATACAGTGTATCATTGAAAATACCTTATAATATAACGTAATATGCAGTGTATCATTGAAAATACCTTATAATATAACGTAATATGCAGTGTATCATTGAAAATACCTTATAATATAACGTAATATGCAGTGTATCATTGAAAATACCTTATAATATAACGTAACATGCAGTGTATCATTGAAAATACCTTATAATATAACGTAATATGCAGTGTATCATTGAAAATACATTATAATATAGCGTAATATACAGTGTATCATTGAAAATACCTTATAATATAACGTAATATGCAGTGTATCATTGAAAATACCTTATAATATAACGTAATATGCAGTGTATCATAGAAAATACCATGTAATATAACGTAATATGCAGTGTATCATTGAAAATACCTTATAACATATCCTAATATGCAGTGTATCTTAGAAAATACCTTATAATATAACGTAATATGCAGTGTATCATTGAAAATACCTTATAATATAACGTAATATGCAGTGTATCATTGAAAATACCTTATAATATAGAGTAATATGCAGTGTATCATTGAAAATACCTGATAATATAGCGTAATATGCAGTGTATCATTGAAAATACCTTATAATATAACGTAATATGCAGTGTATCATTGAAAATACCTTATAATATAACGTAATATGCAGTGTATCATTGAAAATACCTTATAATATAACGTAATATGCAGTGTATCATTGAAAATACCTTATAATATAACGTAATATGCAGTATATCATAGAAAATACCATGTAATATACAGTGAATCATTGAAAATACCTTATAATATAACGTAATATGCAGTGTATCATTGAAAATACCTTCTAATATATCGTAGTTTATCATTGAAAATACCTTATAATGTAACGTAATATGCAGTGTATCATAGAAAATACCATGTAATATAACGTAATATACAGTGTATCATTGAAAATACCTTATAATATAACGTAATATTCAGTGTATCAATGAAAATACCTTATAATATAACGTAATATGCAGTGTATCATTGAAAATACCTTATAATATAACGTACTATGCAGTGTATCATTGAAAATACCTTATAATATAACGTAATATACAGTATATCATAAAAAATACCATGTAATATAACGTAATATACAGTGTATCATTGAAAATACCTTATAATATAACGTAATATGCAGTGTATCATTGAAAATACCTTCTAATATATCGTTGTTTATCATTGAAAATACCTTATAATATAACGTAATATGCAGTGTATCATTGAAAATACCTTCTAATATATCGTAGTTTATCATTGAAAATACCTTATAATATAACGTAATATGCAGTGTATCATTGAAAATACCTTATAATATAACGTAATATGCAGTGTATCATTGAAAATACCTTATAATATAACGTAATATGCAGTATATCATAGAAAATACCATGTAATATACAGTGTATCATTGAAAATACCTTATAATATAACGTAATATGCAGTGTATCATTGAAAATACCTTCTAATATATCGTAGTTTATCATTGAAAATACCTTATAATGTAACGTAATATGCAGTGTATCATTGAAAATACCTTCTAATGTAATGTAATATGCAATCTAACATTGAAAATACCTTATAATATAACGTAATATGCAGTGTATCATTGAAAATACCTTATAATATAACGTAATATGCAGTGTATCATAGAAAATACCATGTAATATAACGTAATATACAGTGTATCATTGAAAATACCTTATAATATAACGTAATATGCAGTGTATCAATGAAAATACCTTATAATATAACGTAATATGCAGTGTATCATTGAAAATACCTTATAATATAACGTAATATGCAGTGTATCATTGAAAATACCTTATAATATAACGTAATATACAGTATATCATAAAAAATACCATGTAATATAACGTAATATGCAGTGTATCATTGAAAATACCTTATAATATAACGTAATATGCAGTGTATCATTGAAAATACCTTCTAATATATCGTAGTTTATCATTGAAAATACCTTATAATATAACGTAATATGCAGTGTATCATTGAAAATACCTTCTAATATATTGTAGTTTATCATTGAAAATACCTTATAATATAACGTAATATGCAGTGTATCATTGAAAATACCTTATAATATAACGTAATATGCAGTGTATCATTGAAAATACCTTATAATATAACGTAATATGCAGTATATCATAGAAAATACCATGTAATATACAGTGTATCATTGAAAATACCTTATAATATAACGTAATATGCAGTGTATCATTGAAAATACCTTATAATATAACGTAATATGCAGTGTATCATAGAAAATACCATGTAATATAACGTAATATACAGTGTATCATTGAAAATACCTTATAATATAACGTAATATGCAGTGTATCAATGAAAATACCTTATAATATATCGTAGTTTATCATTGAAAATACCTTATAATATAACGTAATATGCAGTGTATCATTGAAAATACCTTATAATATAACGTAATATGCAGTGTATCATTGAAAATACCTTATAATATAACGTAATATGCAGTGTATCATTGAAAATACCTTATAATATAACGTAATATGCAGTGTATCATTGAAAATACCTTCTAATATATCGTTGTTTATCATTGAAAATACCTTATAATATAACGTAATATGCAGTGTATCATTGAAAATACCTTCTAATATATCGTAGTTTATCATTGAAAATACCTTATAATATAACGTAATATGCAGTGTATCATTGAAAATACCTTATAATATAACGTAATATGCAGTGTATCATTGAAAATACCTTATAATATAACGTAATATGCAGTATATCATAGAAAATACCATGTAATATACAGTGTATCATTGAAAATACCTTATAATATAACGTAATATGCAGTGTATCATTGAAAATACCTTATAATATAACGTAATATGCAGTGTATCATAGAAAATACCATGTAATATAACGTAATATACAGTGTATCATTGAAAATACCTTATAATATAACGTAATATGCAGTGTATCAATGAAAATACCTTATAATATATCGTAGTTTATCATTGAAAATACCTTATAATATAACGTAATATGCAGTGTATCATTGAAAATACCTTATAATATAACGTAATATGCAGTGTATCATTGAAAATACCTTATAATATAACGTAATATACAGTGTATCATAGAAAATACCATGTAATATAACGTAATATACAGTCTATCATTGAAAATACCTTATAATATAACGTAATATGCAGTGTATCATTGAAAATACCTTATAATATAACGTAATATGCAGTGTATCATAGAAAATACCATGTAATATAACGTAATATACAGTGTATCATTGAAAATACCTTATAATATAACGTAATATGCAGTGTATCATTGAAAATACCTTATAATATAACGTAATATGCAGTGTATCATTGAAAATACCTTATAATATAACGTAATATGCAGTGTATCATTGAAAATACCTTATAATATAACGTAACATGCAGTGTATCATTGAAAATACCTTATAATATAACGTAATATGCAGTGTATCATTGAAAATACATTATAATATAGCGTAATATACAGTGTATCATTGAAAATACCTTATAATATAACGTAATATGCAGTGTATCATTGAAAATACCTTATAATATAACGTAATATGCAGTGTATCATAGAAAATACCATGTAATATAACGTAATATGCAGTGTATCATTGAAAATACCTTATAACATATCCTAATATGCAGTGTATCATAGAAAATACCTTATAATATAACGTAATATGCAGTGTATCATTGAAAATACCTTATAATATAACGTAATATGCAGTGTATCATTGAAAATACCTTATAATATAGAGTAATATGCAGTGTATCATTGAAAATACCTGATAATATAGCGTAATATGCAGTGTATCATTGAAAATACCTTATAATATAACGTAATATGCAGTGTATCATTGAAAATACCTTATAATATAACGTAATATGCAGTGTATCATTGAAAATACCTTATAATATAACGTAATATGCAGTGTATCATTGAAAATACCTTATAATATAACGTAATATGCAGTATATCATAGAAAATACCATGTAATATACAGTGAATCATTGAAAATACCTTATAATATAACGTAATATGCAGTGTATCATTGAAAATACCTTCTAATATATCGTAGTTTATCATTGAAAATACCTTATAATGTAACGTAATATGCAGTGTATCATAGAAAATACCATGTAATATAACGTAATATACAGTGTATCATTGAAAATACCTTATAATATAACGTAATATTCAGTGTATCAATGAAAATACCTTATAATATAACGTAATATGCAGTGTATCATTGAAAATACCTTATAATATAACGTACTATGCAGTGTATCATTGAAAATACCTTATAATATAACGTAATATACAGTATATCATAAAAAATACCATGTAATATAACGTAATATACAGTGTATCATTGAAAATACCTTATAATATAACGTAATATGCAGTGTATCATTGAAAATACCTTCTAATATATCGTTGTTTATCATTGAAAATACCTTATAATATAACGTAATATGCAGTGTATCATTGAAAATACCTTCTAATATATCGTAGTTTATCATTGAAAATACCTTATAATATAACGTAATATGCAGTGTATCATTGAAAATACCTTATAATATAACGTAATATGCAGTGTATCATTGAAAATACCTTATAATATAACGTAATATGCAGTGTATCATTGAAAATACCTTATAATATAACGTAATATGCAGTATATCATAGAAAATACCATGTAATATACAGTGTATCATTGAAAATACCTTATAATATAACGTAATATGCAGTGTATCATTGAAAATACCTTCTAATATATCGTAGTTTATCATTGAAAATACCTTATAATGTAACGTAATATGCAGTGTATCATTGAAAATACCTTCTAATGTAATGTAATATGCAATCTAACATTGAAAATACCTTATAATATAACGTAATATGCAGTGTATCATTGAAAATACCTTATAATATAACGTAATATGCAGTGTATCATAGAAAATACCATGTAATATAACGTAATATACAGTGTATCATTGAAAATACCTTATAATATAACGTAATATTCAGTGTATCAATGAAAATACCTTATAATATAACGTAATATGCAGTGTATCATTGAAAATACCTTATAATATAACGTAATATGCAGTGTATCATTGAAAATACCTTATAATATAACGTAATATACAGTATATCATAAAAAATACCATGTAATATAACGTAATATACAGTGTATCATTGAAAATACCTTATAATATAACGTAATATGCAGTGTATCATTGAAAATACCTTCTAATATATCGTTGTTTATCATTGAAAATACCTTATAATATAACGTAATATGCAGTGTATCATTGAAAATACCTTCTAATATATTGTAGTTTATCATTGAAAATACCTTATAATATAACGTAATATGCAGTGTATCATTGAAAATACCTTATAATATAACGTAATATGCAGTGTATCATAGAAAATACCATGTAATATAACGTAATATGCAGTGTATCATTGAAAATACCTTATAATATAACGTAATATGCAGTGTATCATTGAAAATACCTTATAATATAACGTAACATGCAGTGTATCATTGAAAATACCTTATAATATAACGTAATATGCAGTGTATCATTGAAAATACATTATAATATAGCGTAATATACAGTGTATCATTGAAAATACCTTATAATATAACGTAATATGCAGTGTATCATTGAATATACCTTATAATATAACGTAATATGCAGTGTATCATAGAAAATACCATGTAATATAACGTAATATGCAGTGTATCATTGAAAATACCTTATAACATATCCTAATATGCAGTGTATCATAGAAAATACCTTATAATATAACGTAATATGCAGTGTATCATTGAAAATACCTTATAATATAACGTAATATGCAGTGTATCATTGAAAATACCTTATAATATAGAGTAATATGCAGTGTATCATTGAAAATACCTGATAATATAGCGTAATATGCAGTGTATCATTGAAAATACCTTATAATATAACGTAATATGCAGTGTATCATTGAAAATACCTTATAATATAACGTAATATGCAGTGTATCATTGAAAATACCTTATAATATAACGTAATATGCAGTGTATCATTGAAAATACCTTATAATATAACGTAATATGCAGTATATCATAGAAAATACCATGTAATATACAGTGAATCATTGAAAATACCTTATAATATAACGTAATATGCAGTGTATCATTGAAAATACCTTCTAATATATCGTAGTTTATCATTGAAAATACCTTATAATGTAACGTAATATGCAGTGTATCATAGAAAATACCATGTAATATAACGTAATATACAGTGTATCATTGAAAATACCTTATAATATAACGTAATATTCAGTGTATCAATGAAAATACCTTATAATATAACGTAATATGCAGTGTATCATTGAAAATACCTTATAATATAACGTACTATGCAGTGTATCATTGAAAATACCTTATAATATAACGTAATATACAGTATATCATAAAAAATACCATGTAATATAACGTAATATACAGTGTATCATTGAAAATACCTTATAATATAACGTAATATGCAGTGTATCATTGAAAATACCTTCTAATATATCGTTGTTTATCATTGAAAATACCTTATAATATAACGTAATATGCAGTGTATCATTGAAAATACCTTCTAATATATCGTAGTTTATCATTGAAAATACCTTATAATATAACGTAATATGCAGTGTATCATTGAAAATACCTTATAATATAACGTAATATGCAGTGTATCATTGAAAATACCTTATAATATAACGTAATATGCAGTATATCATAGAAAATACCATGTAATATACAGTGTATCATTGAAAATACCTTATAATATAACGTAATATGCAGTGTATCATTGAAAATACCTTCTAATATATCGTAGTTTATCATTGAAAATACCTTATAATGTAACGTAATATGCAGTGTATCATTGAAAATACCTTCTAATGTAATGTAATATGCAATCTAACATTGAAAATACCTTATAATATAACGTAATATGCAGTGTATCATTGAAAATACCTTATAATATAACGTAATATGCAGTGTATCATAGAAAATACCATGTAATATAACGTAATATACAGTGTATCATTGAAAATACCTTATAATATAACGTAATATTCAGTGTATCAATGAAAATACCTTATAATATAACGTAATATGCAGTGTATCATTGAAAATACCTTATAATATAACGTAATATGCAGTGTATCATTGAAAATACCTTATAATATAACGTAATATACAGTATATCATAAAAAATACCATGTAATATAACGTAATATACAGTGTATCATTGAAAATACCTTATAATATAACGTAATATGCAGTGTATCATTGAAAATACCTTCTAATATATCGTTGTTTATCATTGAAAATACCTTATAATATAACGTAATATGCAGTGTATCATTGAAAATACCTTCTAATATATTGTAGTTTATCATTGAAAATACCTTATAATATAACGTAATATGCAGTGTATCATTGAAAATACCTTATAATATAACGTAATATGCAGTGTATCATTGAAAATACCTTATAATATAACGTAATATGCAGTATATCATAGAAAATACCATGTAATATACAGTGTATCATTGAAAATACCTTATAATATAACGTAATATGCAGTGTATCATTGAAAATACCTTATAATATAACGTAATATGCAGTGTATCATAGAAAATACCATGTAATATAACGTAATATACAGTGTATCATTGAAAATACCTTATAATATAACGTAATATGCAGTGTATCAATGAAAATACCTTATAATATATCGTAGTTTATCATTGAAAATACCTTATAATATAACGTAATATGCAGTGTATCATTGAAAATACCTTATAATATAACGTAATATGCAGTGTATCATTGAAAATACCTTATAATATAACGTAATATGCAGTGTATCATTGAAAATACCTTATAATATAACGTAATATGCAGTGTATCATTGAAAATACCTTCTAATATATCGTTGTTTATCATTGAAAATACCTTATAATATAACGTAATATGCAGTGTATCATTGAAAATACCTTCTAATATATCGTAGTTTATCATTGAAAATACCTTATAATATAACGTAATATGCAGTGTATCATTGAAAATACCTTATAATATAACGTAATATGCAGTGTATCATTGAAAATACCTTATAATATAACGTAATATGCAGTATATCATAGAAAATACCATGTAATATACAGTGTATCATTGAAAATACCTTATAATATAACGTAATATGCAGTGTATCATTGAAAATACCTTATAATATAACGTAATATGCAGTGTATCATAGAAAATACCATGTAATATAACGTAATATACAGTGTATCATTGAAAATACCTTATAATATAACGTAATATGCAGTGTATCAATGAAAATACCTTATAATATATCGTAGTTTATCATTGAAAATACCTTATAATATAACGTAATATGCAGTGTATCATTGAAAATACCTTATAATATAACGTAATATGCAGTGTATCATTGAAAATACCTTATAATATAACGTAATATACAGTGTATCATAGAAAATACCATGTAATATAACGTAATATACAGTCTATCATTGAAATTACCTTATAATATAACGTAATATGCAGTGTATCATTGAAAATACCTTCTAATATATCGTAGTTTATCATTGAAAATACCTTATAATATAACGTAATATGCAGTGTATCATTGAAAATACCTTATAATATAACGTAATATGCAGTGTATCATTGAAAATACCTTATAATATAACGTAATATGCAGTGTATCATTGAAAATACCTTCTAATATATCGTAGTTTATCATTGAAAATACCTTATAATATAACGTAATATGCAGTGTATCATTGAAAATACCTTATAATATAACGTAATATGCAGTGTATCATTGAAAATACCTTATAATATAACGTAATATGCAGTGTATCATAGAAAATACCATGTAATATAACGTAATATACAGTGTATCATTGAAAATACCTTATAATATAACGTAATATGCAGTGTATCATTGAAAATACCTTCTAATATATCGTAGTTTATCATTGAAAATACCTTATAATATAACGTAATATGCAGTGTATCATTGAAAATACCTTATAATATAACGTAATATGCAGTGTATCATTGAAAATACCTTATAATATAACGTAATATGCAGTGAATCATAGAAAATACCATGTAATATAACGTAATATACAGTGTATCATTGAAAATACCTTATAATATAACGTAATATGCAGTGTATCATTGAAAATACCTTATAATATAACGTAATATGCAGTGTATCATAGAAAATACCTTGTAATATAACGTAATATACAGTGTATCATTGAAAATACCTTATAATATAACGTAATATGCAGTGTATCAATGAAAATACCTTATAATATATCGTAGTTTATCATTGAAAATACCTTATAATATAACGTAATATGCAGTGTATCATTGAAAATACCTTATAATATAACGTAATATGCAGTGTATCATTGAAAATACCTTATAATATAACGTAATATGCAGTGTATCATAGAAAATACCATGTAATATAACGTAATATACAGTGTATCATTGAAAATACCTTATAATATAACGTAATATGCAGTGTATCAATGAAAATACCTTATAATATATCGTAGTTTATCATTGAAAATACCTTATAATATAACGTAATATGCAGTGTATCATTGAAAATACCTTATAATATAACGTAATATGCAGTGTATCATTGAAAATACCTTATAATATAACGTAATATGCAGTGTATCATTGAAAATACCTTATAATATAACGTAATATGCAGTGTATCATTGAAAATACCTTATAATATAACGTAATATGCAGTGTATCATAGAAAATACCATGTAATATAACGTAATATACAGTGTATCATTGAAATTACCTTATAATATAACGTAATATGCAGTGTATCATTGTAAATACCTTCTAATATATCGTAGTTTATCATTGAAAATACCATATAATATAACGTAATATGCAGTGTATCATTGAAAATACCTTATAATATAACGTAATATGCAGTGTATCATTGAAACTACCTTATAATATAACGTAATATGCAGTGTATCAATGAAAATACCTTATAATATATCGTAGTTTATCATTGAAAATACCTTATAATATAACGTAATATGCAGTGTATCATTGAAAATACCTTATAATATAACGTAATATGCAGTGTATCAATGAAAATACCTTATAATATAACGTAATATGCAGTGTATCATTGAAAATACCTTATAATATAACGTAATATGCAGTGTATCGTTGAAAATACCTTATAATATAACGTAATATGCAGTATATCATAGAAAATACCATGTAATATAACGTAATATACAGTGTATCATTGAAAATACCTTATAATATAACGTAATATGCAGTGTATCATTGAAAATACCTTCTAATATATCGTTGTTTATCATTGAAAATACCTTATAATGTAACGTAATATGCAGTGTATCATTGAAAATACCTTATAATATAACGTAATATGCAGTGTATCATAGAAAATACCATGTAATATAACGTAATATACAGTGTATCATTGAAAATACCTTATAATATAACGTAATATGCAGTGTATCATTGAAAATACCTTATAATATAACGTAATATGCAGTGTATCATTGAAAATACCTTATAATATAACGTAATATGCAGTGTATCATTGAAAATACCTTATAATATAACGTAATATGCAGTGTATCATTGAAAATACCTTATAATATAACGTAATATGCAGTGTATCATTGAAAATACCTTATAATATAACGTAATATGCAGTGTATCATTGAAAATACCTTATAATATAACGTAATATGCAGTGTATCATAGAAAATACCATGTAATATAACGTAATATACAGTGTATCATTGAAATTACCTTATAATATAACGTAATATGCAGTGTATCATTGTAAATACCTTCTAATATATCGTAGTTTATCATTGAAAATACCTTATAATATAACGTAATATGCAGTGTATCATTGAAAATACCTTATAATATAACGTAATATGCAGTGTATCATTGAAACTACCTTATAATATAACGTAATATGCAGTGTATCATAGAAAATACCATGTAATATAACGTAATATACAGTGTATCATTGAAAATACCTTATAATATAACGTAATATGCAGTGTATCATTGAAAATACCTTATAATATATCGTAGTTTATCATTGAAAATACCTTATAATATAACGTAATATGCAGTGTATCAATGAAAATACCATGTAATATAACGTAATATACAGTGTATCATTGAAAATACCTTATAATATAACGTAATATGCAGTGTATCATTGAAAATACCTTCTAATATATCGTTGTTTATCATTGAAAATACCTTATAATGTAACGTAATATGCAGTGTATCATTGAAAATACCTTATAATATAACGTAATATGCAGTGTATCATAGAAAATACCATGTAATATAACGTAATATACAGTGTATCATTGAAAATACCTTATAATATAACGTGATATGCAGTGTATCATTGAAAATACCTTTTAATATATCGTAGTTTATCATTGAAAATACCTTATAATATAAAGTAATATGCAGTGTATCATTGAAAATATCTTATAATATAACGTAATATGCAGTGTATCATTGAAAATACCTTATAATATAACGTAATATGCAGTGTATCATAGAAAATACCATGTAATATAACGTAATATACAGTGTATCATTGAAAATACCTTATAATATAACGTAATATTCAGTGTATCAATGAAAATACCTTATAATATAACGTAATATGCAGTGTATCATTGAAAATACCTTATAATATAACGTAATATGCAGTGTATCATTGAAAATACCTTATAATATAAACGTAATATGCAGTGTATCATTGAAAATACCTTCTAATATATCGTTGTTTATCATTGAAAATACCTTATAATATAACGTAATATGCAGTGTATCATTGAAAATACCTTCTAATATATCGTAGTTTATCATTGAAAATACCTTATAATATAACGTAATATGCAGTGTATCATTGAAAATACGTTATAATATAACGTAATATGCAGTGTATCATTGAAAATACCTTATAATATAACGTAATATGCAGTGAATCATAGAAAATACCATGTAATATAACGTAATATACAGTGTATCATTGAAAATACCTTATAATATAACGTAATATGCAGTGTATCATTGAAAATACCTTATAATATAACGTAATATGCAGTGTATCATAGAAAATACCTTGTAATATAACGTAATATACAGTGTATCATTGAAAATACCTTATAATATAACGTAATATGCAGTGTATCAATGAAAATACCTTATAATATATCGTAGTTTATCATTGAAAATACCTTATAATATAACGTAATATGCAGTGTATCATTGAAAATACCTTATAATATAACGTAATATGCAGTGTATCATAGAAAATACCATGTAATATAACGTAATATACAGTGTATCATTGAAATTACCTTATAATATAACGTAATATGCAGTGTATCATTGTAAATACCTTCTAATATATCGTAGTTTATCATTGAAAATACCATATAATATAACGTAATATGCAGTGTATCATTGAAAATACCTTATAATATAACGTAATATGCAGTGTATCATTGAAACTACCTTATAATATAACGTAATATGCAGTGTATCATAGAAAATACCATGTAATATAACGTAATATACAGTGTATCATTGAAAATACCTTATAATATAACGTAATATGCAGTGTATCAATGAAAATACCTTATAATATATCGTAGTTTATCATTGAAAATACCTTATAATATAACGTAATATGCAGTGTATCAATGAAAATACCATGTAATATAACGTAATATACAGTGTATCATTGAAAATACCTTATAATATAACGTAATATGCAGTGTATCATTGAAAATACCTTATAATATAACGTAATATGCAGTGTATCAATGAAAATACCTTATAATATAACGTAATATGCAGTGTATCATTGAAAATACCTTATAATATAACGTAATATGCAGTGTATCGTTGAAAATACCTTATAATATAACGTAATATGCAGTATATCATAGAAAATACCATGTAATATAACGTAATATACAGTGTATCATTGAAAATACCTTATAATATAACGTAATATGCAGTGTATCATTGAAAATACCTTCTAATATATCGTTGTTTATCATTGAAAATAGCTTATAATGTAACGTAATATGCAGTGTATCATTGAAAATACCTTATAATATAACGTAATATGCAGTGTATCATAGAAAATACCATGTAATATAACGTAATATACAGTGTATCATTGAAAATACCTTATAATATAACGTAATATGCAGTGTATCATTGAAAATACCTTATAATATAACGTAATATGCAGTGTATCATTGAAAATACCTTATAATATAACGTAATATGCAGTGTATCATTGAAAATACCTTATAATATAACGTAATATGCAGTGTATCATTGAAAATACCTTATAATATAACGTAATATGCAGTGTATCATTGAAAATACCTTATAATATAACGTAATATGCAGTGTATCATTGAAAATACCTTATAATATAACGTAATATGCAGTGTATCATAGAAAATACCATGTAATATAACGTAATATACAGTGTATCATTGAAATTACCTTATAATATAACGTAATATGCAGTGTATCATTGTAAATACCTTCTAATATATCGTAGTTTATCATTGAAAATACCTTATAATATAACGTAATATGCAGTGTATCATTGAAAATACCTTATAATATAACGTAATATGCAGTGTATCATTGAAACTACCTTATAATATAACGTAATATGCAGTGTATCATAGAAAATACCATGTAATATAACGTAATATACAGTGTATCATTGAAAATACCTTATAATATAACGTAATATGCAGTGTATCAATGAAAATACCTTATAATATATCGTAGTTTATCATTGAAAATACCTTATAATATAACGTAATATGCAGTGTATCAATGAAAATACCATGTAATATAACGTAATATACAGTGTATCATTGAAAATACCTTATAATATAACGTAATATGCAGTGTATCATTGAAAATACCTTCTAATATATCGTTGTTTATCATTGAAAATACCTTATAATGTAACGTAATATGCAGTGTATCATTGAAAATACCTTATAATATAACGTAATATGCAGTGTATCATAGAAAATACCATGTAATATAACGTAATATACAGTGTATCATTGAAAATACCTTATAATATAACGTGATATGCAGTGTATCATTGAAAATACCTTTTAATATATCGTAGTTTATCATTGAAAATACCTTATAATATAAAGTAATATGCAGTGTATCATTGAAAATATCTTATAATATAACGTAATATGCAGTGTATCATTGAAAATACCTTATAATATAACGTAATATGCAGTGTATCATAGAAAATACCATGTAATATAACGTAATATACAGTGTATCATTGAAAATACCTTATAATATAACGTAATATTCAGTGTATCAATGAAAATACCTTATAATATAACGTAATATGCAGTGTATCATTGAAAATACCTTATAATATAACGTAATATGCAGTGTATCATTGAAAATACCTTATAATATAAACGTAATATGCAGTGTATCATTGAAAATACCTTCTAATATATCGTTGTTTATCATTGAAAATACCTTATAATATAACGTAATATGCAGTGTATCATTGAAAATACCTTCTAATATATCGTAGTTTATCATTGAAAATACCTTATAATATAACGTAATATGCAGTGTATCATTGAAAATACCTTATAATATAACGTAATATGCAGTGTATCATAGAAAATACCTTATAATATAACGTAATATTCAGTGTATCAATGAAAATACCTTATAATATAACGTAATATGCAGTGTATCATTGAAAATACCTTATAATATAACGTAATATGCAGTGTATCATTGAAAATACCTTATAATATAACGTAATATGCAGTGTATCATTGAAAATACCTTCTAATATATCGTTGTTTATCATTGAAAATACCTTATAATATAACGTAATATGCAGTGTATCATTGAAAATACCTTCTAATATATCGTAGTTTATCATTGAAAATACCTTATAATGTAACGTAATATGCAGTGTATCATTGAAAATACCTTCTAATGTAATGTAATATGCAATCTAACATTGAAAATACCTTATAATATAACGTAATATGCAGTGTATCATTGAAAATACCTTATAATATAACGTAATATGCAGTGTATCATAGAAAATACCATGTAATATAACGTAATATACAGTGTATCATTGAAAATACCTTATAATATAACGTAATATTCAGTGTATCAATGAAAATACCTTATAATATAACGTAATATGCAGTGTATCATTGAAAATACCTTATAATATAACGTAATATGCAGTGTATCATTGAAAATACCTTATAATATAACGTAATATACAGTATATCATAAAAAATACCATGTAATATAACGTAATATACAGTGTATCATTGAAAATACCTTATAATATAACGTAATATGCAGTGTATCATTGAAAATACCTTCTAATATATCGTTGTTTATCATTGAAAATACCTTATAATATAACGTAATATGCAGTGTATCATTGAAAATACCTTCTAATATATCGTAGTTTATCATTGAAAATACCTTATAATATAACGTAATATGCAGTGTATCATAGAAAATACCTTATAATATAACGTAATATGCAGTGTATCATTGAAAATACCTTATAATATAACGTAATATGCAGTGTATCATTGAAAATACCTTATAATATAACGTAATATGCAGTGTATCATTGAAAATACCTTATAATATATCGTTGTTTATCATTGAAAATACCTTATAATATAACGTAATATGCAGTGTATCATTGAAAATACCTTCTAATATATCGTAGTTTATCATTGAAAATACCTTATAATGTAACGTAATATGCAGTGTATCATTGAAAATACCTTCTAATGTAATGTAATATGCAATCTAACATTGAAAATACCTTATAATATAACGTAATATGCAGTGTATCATTGAAAATACCTTATAATATAACGTAATATGCAGTGTATCATAGAAAATACCATGTAATATAACGTAATATACAGTGTATCATTGAAAATACCTTATAATATAACGTAATATTCAGTGTATCAATGAAAATACCTTATAATATAACGTAATATGCAGTGTATCATTGAAAATACCTTATAATATAACGTAATATGCAGTGTATCATAGAAAATACCTTATAATATAACGTAATATTCAGTGTATCAATGAAAATACCTTATAATATAACGTAATATGCAGTGTATCATTGAAAATACCTTATAATATAACGTAATATGCAGTGTATCATTGAAAATACCTTATAATATAACGTAATATGCAGTGTATCATTGAAAATACCTTCTAATATATCGTTGTTTATCATTGAAAATACCTTATAATATAACGTAATATGCAGTGTATCATTGAAACATCGGATGGTCTTGTAGAAAGGTTAAATAGGACAATTCTTCAATATCTTTCAATATTTGTGTCTAAGCATCAAAGGGATTGGGACGAGTTAGTCCCTCTTTTTCTCCTTGCGTATAGGTCTGCTCAGCATGAAAGTTTAAAATTAAGTCCATCAATGATGTTATACGGCCGAGAAATTTGTTTGCCATTGGATTTGTTGCGAGGAAGTCTTCCAATTAAGAATGTTTTGTATTGTGATTTCAATTTAGATTTGAGAGATAAAATGGATGCTATTCACAAATTTGTTAGAAAGCAACAAGGAATTTCTTCGTTTAAAATGAAACAGCAGTACGATTCTAAAGTAGTGGAGAAATCTTTTCGGGAGGGGGATTTGGTATGGTTGTATCAACCTCTCAGAATAAAAGGGAAGTGTCCTAAACTTCAATGTCATTGGGATGGACCGTATGTTATTAACACAAAATTGAGTGATGTTGTCTATAGGATTAGGAAGAATAAGCAGAAATTTAAAGTAGTGCATGTTAATAGACTTGCAAAGTTTAATGATAAGTAGTAGTAGTAGGACTTATTGTGAATAAAAAAAAAAAAATTAATAATAAGTCTGAGTTTTCAAACATGCTAACGTTATTCCTGATTTGCTAGGAATCGCTGGTCTACTAATTTATAGGAGTACAAGAAAAGAAAAGAAAAAGCAAGTCGTAGAGGGAGAAATTCAAGACCGCATACATTAGAATTATAATATTGTTATTTTGAAGTTACTAATTGTTATTTGACATTGTTGTATTTTTGTTTGTTTTGGCCGCTAACCACTCCAGGTTTTTAAGCCGTGGTTTTCCCTGGGGCGTCGGGCAAATGCCGGGTTAGTTGGTGATTTTGGAAGGTCCACGGTGTTTGTTTCATTATTTTTGCTCCTACAAAATCACAGGCTATTTTTTTGAATAAAGTTCGTTTTTTTTTTCGGAGGAGGGGGGGAAGTGTTACGGGTCTACCGGCATACTAATGTTACGTGTCTATCGGTATACCCGTTGTATAGAATTGTTGGAAGATTCAGGTTGGTTACAGCGTCGTTAGGAAAACGACGCTGGAACGAAAGAGAGTCGGAAGACAGACACGAGAGAAAGCGGACGTCCGAGACGTCAAAGGCGATAAAAGCGATATAGCAAAGATAAGTTGCCTTCCTCCGAAAGATAACGTATCACAGTTATTGAAAGTGTATTTATTTATTTAGCGAAATAGAGATTTCGTTACAATACCTTCTAATATATCGTAGTTTATCATTGAAAATACCTTATAATGTAACGTAATATGCAGTGTATCATTGAAAATACCTTCTAATGTAATGTAATATGCAATCTAACATTGAAAATACCTTATAATATAACGTAATATGCAGTGTATCATTGAAAATACCTTATAATATAACGTAATATGCAGTGTATCATAGAAAATACCATGTAATATAACGTAATATACAGTGTATCATTGAAAATACCTTATAATATAACGTAATATTCAGTGTATCAATGAAAATACCTTATAATATAACGTAATATGCAGTGTATCATTGAAAATACCTTATAATATAACGTAATATGCAGTGTATCATTGAAAATACCTTATAATATAACGTAATATACAGTATATCATAAAAAATACCATGTAATATAACGTAATATACAGTGTATCATTGAAAATACCTTATAATATAACGTAATATGCAGTGTATCATTGAAAATACCTTCTAATATATCGTTGTTTATCATTGAAAATACCTTATATTATAACGTAATATGCAGTGTATCATTGAAAATACCTTCTAATATATCGTAGTTTATCATTGAAAATACCTTATAATATAACGTAATATGCAGTGTATCATTGAAAATACCTTATAATATAACGTAATATGCAGTGTATCATTGAAAATACCTTATAATATAACGTAATATGCAGTATATCATAGAAAATACCATGTAATATACAGTGTATCATTGAAAATACCTTATAATATAACGTACTATGCAGTGTATCATTGAAAATACCTTATAATATAACGTAATATACAGTATATCATAAAAAATACCATGTAATATAACGTAATATACAGTGTATCATTGAAAATACCTTATAATATAACGTAATATGCAGTGTATCATTGAAAATACCTTCTAATATATCGTTGTTTATCATTGAAAATACCTTATAATATAACGTAATATGCAGTGTATCATTGAAAATACCTTCTAATATATCGTAGTTTATCATTGAAAATACCTTATAATATAACGTAATATGCAGTGTATCATTGAAAATACCTTCTAATGTAATGTAATATGCAATCTAACATTGAAAATACCTTATAATATAACGTAATATGCAGTGTATCATTGAAAATACCTTATAATATAACGTAATATGCAGTGTATCATAGAAAATACCATGTAATATAACGTAATATACAGTGTATCATTGAAAATACCTTATAATATAACGTAATATTCAGTGTATCAATGAAAATACCTTATAATATAACGTAATATGCAGTGTATCATTGAAAATACCTTATAATATAACGTAATATGCAGTGTATCATTGAAAATACCTTATAATATAACGTAATATACAGTATATCATAAAAAATACCATGTAATATAACGTAATATACAGTGTATCATTGAAAATACCTTATAATATAACGTAATATGCAGTGTATCATTGAAAATACCTTCTAATATATCGTAGTTTATCATTGAAAATACCTTATAATATAACGTAATATGCAGTGTATCATTGAAAATACCTTCTAATATATTGTAGTTTATCATTGAAAATACCTTATAATATAACGTAATATGCAGTGTATCATTGAAAATACCTTATAATATAACGTAATATGCAGTGTATCATTGAAAATACCTTCTAATATATCGTAGTTTATCATTGAAAATACCTTATAATATAACGTAATATGCAGTGTATCATTGAAAATACCTTATAATATAACGTAATATGCAGTGTATCATTGAAAATACCTTATAATGTAACGTAATATGCAGTATATCATAGAAAATACCATGTAATATACAGTGTATCATTGAAAATACCTTATAATATAACGTAATATGCAGTGTATCATTGAAAATACCTTATAATATAACGTAATATGCAGTGTATCATAGAAAATACCTTATAATATAACGTAATATGCAGTGTATTATAGAAAATACCATGTAATATAACGTAATATACAGTGTATCATTGAAAATACCTTATAATATAACGTAATATGCAGTGTATCAATGAAAATACCTTATAATATATCGTAGTTTATCATTGAAAATACCTTATAATATAACGTAATATACAGTGTATCATTGAAAATACCTTATAATATAACGTAATATGCAGTGTATCATTGAAAATACCTTATAATATAACGTAATATGCAGTGTATCATTGAAAATACCTTATAATATAACGTAATATGCAGTGTATCATTGAAAATACCTTATAATATAACGTAATATGCAGTGTATCATTGAAAATACCTTATAATATAACGTAATATGCAGTGTATCATTGAAAATACCTTATAATATAACGTAATATGCAGTGTATCATTGAAAATACCTTATAATATAACGTAATATGCAGTGTATCATTGAAAATACCTTATAATATAACGTAATATACAGTATATCATAAAAAATACCATGTAATATAACGTAATATACAGTGTATCATTGAAAATACCTTATAATATAACGTAATATGCAGTGTATCATTGAAAATACCTTCTAATATATCGTTGTTTATCATTGAAAATACCTTATAATATAACGTAATATGCAGTGTATCATTGAAAATACCTTCTAATATATCGTAGTTTATCATTGAAAATACCTTATAATATAACGTAATATGCAGTGTATCATTGAAAATACCTTATAATATAACGTAATATGCAGTGTATCATTGAAAATACCTTATAATATAACGTAATATGCAGTGTATCATTGAAAATACCTTATAATATAACGTAATATGCAGTGTATCATAGAAAATACCATGTAATATAACGTAATATACAGTGTATCATTGAAAATACCTTATAATATAACGTAATATGCAGTGTATCAACGAAAATACCTTATAATATATCGTAGTTTATCATTGAAAATACCTTATAATATAACGTAATATGCAGTGTATCATTGAAAATACCTTATAATATAACGTAATATGCAGTGTATCATTGAAACTACCTTATAATATAACGTAATATACAGTGTATCATAGAAAATACCATGTAATATAACGTAATATACAGTCTATCATTGAAATTACCTTATAATATAACGTAATATGCAGTGTATCATTGAAAATACCTTCTAATATATCGTAGTTTATCATTGAAAATACCTTATAATATAACGTAATATGCAGTGTATCATTGAAAATACCTTATAATATAACGTAATATGCAGTGTATCATTGAAAATACCTTATAATATAACGTAATATGCAGTGTATCATTGAAAATACCTTCTAATATATCGTAGTTTATCATTGAAAATACCTTATAATATAACGTAATATGCAGTGTATCATTGAAAATACCTTATAATATAACGTAATATGCAGTGGATCATTGAAAATACCTTATAATATAACGTAATATGCAGTGTATCATTGAAAATACCTTATAATATAACGTAATATGCAGTGAATCATAGAAAATACCATGTAATATAACGTAATATACAGTGTATCATTGAAAATACCTTATAATATAACGTAATATGCAGTGTATCATTGAAAATACCTTATAATATAACGTAATATACAGTATATCATAAAAAATACCATGTAATATAACGTAATATACAGTGTATCATTGAAAATACCTTATAATATAACGTAATATGCAGTGTATCATTGAAAATACCTTCTAATATATCGTTGTTTATCATTGAAAATACCTTATAATATAACGTAATATGCAGTGTATCATTGAAAATACCTTCCAATATATCGTAGTTTATCATTGAAAATACCTTATAATATAACGTAATATGCAGTGTATCATTGAAAATACCTTATAATATAACGTAATATGCAGTGTATCATTGAAAATACCTTATAATATAACGTAATATGCAGTATATCATAGAAAATACCATGTAATATACAGTGTATCATTGAAAATACCTTATAATATAACGTAATATGCAGTGTATCATTGAAAATACCTTATAATATAACGTAATATGCAGTGTATCATAGAAAATACCATGTAATATACAGTGTATCATTGAAAATACCTTATAATATAACGTAATATGCAGTGTATCATTGAAAATACCTTATAATATAACGTAATATGCAGTGTATCATAGAAAATACCATGTAATATAACGTAATATACAGTGTATCATTGAAAATACCTTATAATATAACGTAATATGCAGTGTATCAACGAAAATACCTTATAATATATCGTAGTTTATAATTGAAAATACCTTATAATATAACGTAATATGCAGTGTATCATTGAAAATACCTTATAATATAACGTAATATGCAGTGTATCATTGAAAATACGTTATAATATAACGTAATATACAGTGTATCATAGAAAATACCATGTAATATAACGTAATATACAGTCTATCATTGAAATTACCTTATAATATAACGTAATATGCAGTGTATCATTGAAAATACCTTCTAATATATCGTAGTTTATCATTGAAAATACCTTATAATATAACGTAATATGCAGTGTATCATTGAAAATACCTTATAATATAACGTAATATGCAGTGTATCATTGAAAATACCTTATAATATAACGTAATATGCAGTGTATCATTGAAAATACCTTCTAATATATCGTAGTTTATCATTGAAAATACCTTATAATATAACGTAATATGCAGTGTATCATTGAAAATACCTTATAATATAACGTAATATGCAGTGTATCATTGAAAATACCTTATAATATAACGTAATATGCAGTGTATCATAGAAAATACCATGTAATATAACGTAATATACAGTGCATCATTGAAATTACCTTATAATATAACGTAATATGCAGTGTATCATTGAAAATACCTTCTAATATATCGTAGTTTATCATTGAAAATACCTTATAATATAACGTAATATGCAGTGTATCATTGAAAATACGTTATAATATAACGTAATATGCAGTGTATCATTGAAAATACCTTATAATATAACGTAATATGCAGTGAATCATAGAAAATACCATGTAATATAACGTAATATACAGTGTATCATTGAAAATACCTTATAATATAACGTAATATGCAGTGTATCATTGAAAATACCTTATAATATAACGTAATATGCAGTGTATCATAGAAAATACCTTGTAATATAACGTAATATACAGTGTATCATTGAAAATACCTTATAATATAACGTAATATGCAGTGTATCAATGAAAATACCTTATAATATATCGTAGTTTATCATTGAAAATACCTTATAATATAACGTAATATGCAGTGTATCATTGAAAATACCTCATAATATAATGTAATATGCAGTGTATCATTGAAAATACGTTAGAATATAACGTAAAATGCAGTGTATCATAGAAAATACCATGTAATATAACGTAATATACAGTGTATCATTGAAAATACCTTATAATATAACGTAATATTCAGTGTATCAATGAAAATACCTTATAATATAACGTAATATGCAGTGTATCATTGAAAATACCTTATAATATAACGTAATATGCAGTGTATCATTGAAAATACCTTATAATATAACGTAATATACAGTATATCATAAAAAATACCATGTAATATAACGTAATATACAGTGTATCATTGAAAATACCTTATAATATAACGTAATATGCAGTGTATCATTGAAAATACCTTCTAATATATCGTTGTTTATCATTGAAAATACCTTATAATATAACGTAATATGCAGTGTATCATTGAAAATACCTTCTAATATATCGTAGTTTATCATTGAAAATACCTTATAATATAACGTAATATGCAGTGTATCATTGAAAATACCTTATAATATAACGTAATATGCAGTGTATCATTGAAAATACCTTATAATATAACGTAATATGCAGTATATCATAGAAAATACCATGTAATATACAGTGTATCATTGAAAATACCTTATAATATAACGTAATATGCAGTGTATCATTGAAAATACCTTCTAATATATCGTAGTTTATCATTGAAAATACCTTATAATGTAACGTAATATGCAGTGTATCATAGAAAATACCATGTAATATAACGTAATATACAGTGTATCATTGAAAATACCTTATAATATAACGTAATATTCAGTGTATCATTGAAAATACCTTATAATATAACGTAATATGCAGTGTATCATTGAAAATACCTTATAATATAACGTACTATGCAGTGTATCATTGAAAATACCTTATAATATAACGTAATATACAGTATATCATAAAAAATACCATGTAATATAACGTAATATACAGTGTATCATTGAAAATACCTTATAATATAACGTAATATGCAGTGTATCATTGAAAATACCTTCTAATATATCGTTGTTTATCATTGAAAATACCTTATAATATAACGTAATATGCAGTGTATCATTGAAAATACCTTATAATATAACGTAATATGCAGTATATCATAGAAAATACCATGTAATATACAGTGTATCATTGAAAATACCTTATAATATAACGTAATATGCAGTGTATCATTGAAAATACCTTATAATATAACGTAATATGCAGTGTATCATAGAAAATACCATGTAATATAACGTAATATACAGTGTATCATTGAAAATACCTTATAATATAACGTAATATGCAGTGTATCATTGAAAATACCTTATAATATAACGTAATATACAGTATATCATAAAAAATACCATGTAATATAACGTAATATACAGTGTATCATTGAAAATACCTTATAATATAACGTAATATGCAGTGTATCATTGAAAATACCTTCTAATATATCGTTGTTTATCATTGAAAATACCTTATAATATAACGTAATATGCAGTGTATCATTGAAAATACCTTATAATATAACGTAATATACAGTGTATCATAGAAAATACCATGTAATATAACGTAATATACAGTCTATCATTGAAATTACCTTATAATATAACGTAATATGCAGTGTATCATTGAAAATACCTTCTAATATATCGTAGTTTATCATTGAAAATACCTTATAATATAACGTAATATGCAGTGTATCATTGAAAATACCTTATAATATAACGTAATATGCAGTGTATCATTGAAAATACCTTATAATATAACGTAATATGCAGTGTATCATTGAAAATACCTTCTAATATATCGTAGTTTATCATTGAAAATACCTTATAATATAACGTAATATGCAGTGTATCATTGAAAATACCTTATAATATAACGTAATATGCAGTGTATCATTGAAAATACCTTATAATATAACGTAATATGCAGTGTATCATAGAAAATACCATGTAATATAACGTAATATACAGTGTATCATTGAAAATACCTTATAATATAACGTAATATGCAGTGTATCATTGAAAATACCTTCTAATATATCGTAGTTTATCATTGAAAATACCTTATAATATAACGTAATATGCAGTGTATCATTGAAAATACCTTATAATATAACGTAATATGCAGTGTATCATTGAAAATACCTTATAATATAACGTAATATGCAGTGAATCATAGAAAATACCATGTAATATAACGTAATATACAGTGTATCATTGAAAATACCTTATAATATAACGTAATATGCAGTGTATCATTGAAAATACCTTATAATATAACGTAATATGCAGTGTATCATAGAAAATACCTTGTAATATAACGTAATATACAGTGTATCATTGAAAATACCTTATAATATAACGTAATATGCAGTGTATCATTGAAAATACCTTATAATATAACGTAATATGCAGTGTATCATTGAAAATACCTTATAATATAACGTAATATGCAGTGTATCATTGAAAATACCTTATAATATAACGTAATATGCAGTGTATCATTGAAAATACCTTATAATATAACGTAATATGCAGTGTATCATTGAAAATACCTTATAATATAACGTAATATGCAGTGTATCATAGAAAATACCATGTA
This sequence comes from Lasioglossum lativentre, assembly GCA_916610255.1. NCBI lineage: Eukaryota > Metazoa > Arthropoda > Insecta > Hymenoptera > Halictidae > Lasioglossum > Lasioglossum lativentre. Next base: position 92,043 of record CAKAJI010000826.1, read on the forward strand.
ATATAACGTAATATACAGTGTATCATTGAAATTACCTTATAATATAACGTAATATGCAGTGTATCATTGAAAATACCTTCTAATATATCGTAGTTTATCATTGAAAATACCTTATAATATAACGTAATATGCAGTGTATCATTGAAAATACCTTATAATATAACGTAATATGCAGTGTATCATTGAAAATACCTTATAATATAACGTAATATGCAGTGTATCATTGAAAATACCTTATAATATAACGTAATATGCAGTGTATCATTGAAAACACCTTATAATATAACGTAATATGCAGTGTATCATTGAAAATACCTTATAATATAACGTAATATACAGTATATCATAAAAAATACCATGTAATATAACGTAATATACAGTGTATCATTGAAAATACCTTATAATATAACGTAATATGCAGTGTATCATTGAAAATACCTTCTAATATATCGTTGTTTATCATTGAAAATACCTTATAATATAACGTAATATGCAGTGTATCATTGAAAATACCTTCTAATATATCGTAGTTTATCATTGAAAATACCTTATAATATAACGTAATATGCAGTGTATCATTGAAAATACCTTATAATATAACGTAATATGCAGTGTATCATTGAAAATACCTTATAATATAACGTAATATGCAGTATATCATAGAAAATACCATGTAATATACAGTGTATCATTGAGTTATAATATAACGTAATATGCAGTGTATCATTGAAAATACCTTCTAATATATCGTAGTTTATCATTGAAAATACCTTATAATATAACGTAATATGCAGTGTATCATTGAAAATACCTTATAATATAACGTAATATGCAGTGTATCATTGAAAATACCTTATAATATAACGTAATATGCAGTGTATCATAGAAAATACCATGTAATATAACGTAATATACAGTGTATCATTGAAATTACCTTATAATATAACGTAATATGCAGTGTATCAATGAAAATACCTTATAATATATCGTAGTTTATCATTGAAAATACCTTATAATATAACGTAATATGCAGTGTATCATTGAAAATACCTTATAATATAACGTAATATGCAGTGTATCATTGAAAATACCTTATAATATAACGTAATATACAGTGTATCATAGAAAATACCATGTAATATAACGTAATATACAGTCTATCATTGAAATTACCTTATAATATAACGTAATATGCAGTGTATCATTGAAAATACCTTCTAATATATCGTAGTTTATCATTGAAAATACCTTATAATATAACGTAATATGCAGTGTATCATTGAAAATACCTTATAATATAACGTAATATGCAGTGTATCATTGAAAATACCTTATAATATAACGTAATATGCAGTGTATCATTGAAAATACCTTCTAATATATCGTAGTTTATCATTGAAAATACCTTATAATATAACGTAATATGCAGTGTATCATTGAAAATACCTTATAATATAACGTAATATGCAGTGTATCATTGAAAATACCTTATAATATAACGTAATATGCAGTGTATCATAGAAAATACCATGTAATATAACGTAATATACAGTGTATCATTGAAAATACCTTATAATATAACGTAATATGCAGTGTATCATTGAAAATACCTTCTAATATATCGTAGTTTATCATTGAAAATACCTTATAATATAACGTAATATGCAGTGTATCATTGAAAATACGTTATAATATAACGTAATATGCAGTGTATCATTGAAAATACCTTATAATATAACGTAATATGCAGTGAATCATAGAAAATACCATGTAATATAACGTAATATACAGTGTATCATTGAAAATACCTTATAATATAACGTAATATGCAGTGTATCATTGAAAATACCTTATAATATAACGTAATATGCAGTGTATCATAGAAAATACCTTGTAATATAACGTAATATACAGTGTATCATTGAAAATACCTTATAATATAACGTAATATGCAGTGTATCATTGAAAATACCTTATAATATAACGTAATATGCAGTGTATCATTGAAAATACCTTATAATATAACGTAATATGCAGTGTATCATTGAAAATACCTTATAATATAACGTAATATGCAGTGTATCATTGAAAATACCTTATAATATAACGTAATATGCAGTGTATCATTGAAAATACCTTATAATATAACGTAATATGCAGTGTATCATAGAAAATACCATGTAATATAACGTAATATACAGTGTATCATTGAAATTACGTTATATTATAAGGTAATATGCAGTGTATCATTGAAAATACCTTCTAATATATCGTAGTTTATCATTGAAAATACCTTATAATATAACGTAATATGCAGTGTATCATTGAAAATACCTTATAATATAACGTAATATGCAGTGTATCATTGAAAATACCTTATAATATAACGTAATATGCAGTGTATCATTGAAAATACCTTATAATATAACGTAATATGCAGTGTATCATTGAAAATACCTTATAATATAACGTAATATGCAGTGTATCATTGAAAATACCTTATAATATAACGTAATATACAGTATATCATAAAAAATACCATGTAATATAACGTAATATACAGTGTATCATTGAAAATACCTTATAATATAACGTAATATGCAGTGTATCATTGAAAATACCTTCTAATATATCGTTGTTTATCATTGAAAATACCTTATAATATAACGTAATATGCAGTGTATCATTGAAAATACCTTCTAATATATCGTAGTTTATCATTGAAAATACCTTATAATATAACGTAATATGCAGTGTATCATTGAAAATACCTTATAATATAACGTAATATGCAGTGTATCATTGAAAATACCTTATAATATAACGTAATATGCAGTATATCATAGAAAATACCATGTAATATACAGTGTATCATTGAGTTATAATATAACGTAATATGCAGTGTATCATTGAAAATACCTTCTAATATATCGTAGTTTATCATTGAAAATACCTTATAATATAACGTAATATGCAGTGTATCATTGAAAATACCTTATAATATAACGTAATATGCAGTGTATCATTGAAAATACCTTATAATATAACGTAATATGCAGTGTATCATAGAAAATACCATGTAATATAACGTAATATACAGTGTATCATTGAAATTACCTTATAATATAACGTAATATGCAGTGTATCATTGAAAATACCTTCTAATATATCGTAGTTTATCATTGAAAATACCTTATAATATAACGTAATATGCAGTGTATCATTGAAAATACGTTATAATATAACGTAATATGCAGTGTATCATAGAAAATACCATGTAATATAACGTAATATACAGTGTATCATTGAAAATACCTTATAATATAACGTAATATGCAGTGTATCAATGAAAATACCTTATAATATATCGTAGTTTATCATTGAAAATACCTTATAATATAACGTAATATGCAGTGTATCATTGAAAATACCTTATAATATAACGTAATATGCAGTGTATCATTGAAAATACCTTATAATATAACGTAATATACAGTGTATCATAGAAAATACCATGTAATATAACGTAATATACAGTCTATCATTGAAATTACCTTATAATATAACGTAATATGCAGTGTATCATTGAAAATACCTTCTAATATATCGTAGTTTATCATTGAAAATACCTTATAATATAACGTAATATGCAGTGTATCATTGAAAATACCTTATAATATAACGTAATATGCAGTGTATCATTGAAAATACCTTATAATATAACGTAATATGCAGTGTATCATTGAAAATACCTTCTAATATATCGTAGTTTATCATTGAAAATACCTTATAATATAACGTAATATGCAGTGTATCATTGAAAATACCTTATAATATAACGTAATATGCAGTGTATTATTGAAAATACCTTATAATATAACGTAATATGCAGTGTATCATAGAAAATACCATGTAATATAACGTAATATACAGTGTATCATTGAAATTACCTTATAATATAACGTAATATGCAGTGTATCATTGAAAATACCTTCTAATATATCGTAGTTTATCATTGAAAATACCTTATAATATAACGTAATATGCAGTGTATCATTGAAAATACGTTATAATATAACGTAATATGCAGTGTATCATTGAAAATACCTTATAATATAACGTAATATGCAGTGAATCATAGAAAATACCATGTAATATAACGTAATATGCAGTGTATCATTGAAAATACCTTATAATATAACGTAATATGCAGTGTATCATTGAAAATACCTTATAATATAACGTAATATGCAGTGTATCATAGAAAATACCTTGTAATATAACGTAATATACAGTGTATCATTGAAAATACCTTATAATATAACGTAATATGCAGTGTATCATTGAAAATACCTTATAATATAACGTAATATGCAGTGTATCATTGAAAATACCTTATAATATAACGTAATATGCAGTGTATCATTGAAAATACCTTATAATATAACGTAATATGCAGTGTATCATTGAAAATACCTTATAATATAACGTAATATGCAGTGTATCATTGAAAATACCTTATAATATAACGTAATATGCAGTGTATCATAGAAAATACCATGTAATATAACGTAATATACAGTGTATCATTGAAAATACCTTATAATATAACGTAATATGCAGTGTATCATTGAAAATACCTTCTAATATATCGTAGTTTATCATTGAAAATACCTTATAATATAACGTAATATGCAGTGTATCATTGAAAATACCTTATAATATAACGTAATATGCAGTGTATCATTGAAAATACCTTATAATATAACGTAATATGCAGTGTATCATTGAAAATACCTTATAATATAACGTAATATGCAGTGTATCATTGAAAATACCTTATAATATAACGTAATATGCAGTGTATCATTGAAAATACCTTATAATATAACGTAATATACAGTATATCATAAAAAATACCATGTAATATAACGTAATATACAGTGTATCATTGAAAATACCTTATCATATAACGTAATATGCAGTGTATCATTGAAAATACCTTCTAATATATCGTTGTTTATCATTGAAAATACCTTATAATATAACGTAATATGCAGTGTATCACTGAAAATACCTTCTAATATATCGTAGTTTATCATTGAAAATACCTTATAATATAACGTAATATGCAGTGTATCATTGAAAATACCTTATAATATAACGTAATATGCAGTGTATCATTGAAAATACCTTATAATATAACGTAATATGCAGTATATCATAGAAAATACCATGTAATATACAGTGTATCATTGAGTTATAATATAACGTAATATGCAGTGTATCATTGAAAATACCTTCTAATATATCGTAGTTTATCATTGAAAATACCTTATAATATAACGTAATATGCAGTGTATCATTGAAAATACCTTATAATATAACGTAATATGCAGTGTATCATTGAAAATACCTTATAATATAACGTAATATGCAGTGTATCATAGAAAATACCATGTAATATAACGTAATATACAGTGTATCATTGAAATTACCTTATAATATAACGTAATATGCAGTGTATCATTGAAAATACCTTCTAATATATCGTAGTTTATCATTGAAAATACCTTATAATATAACGTAATATGCAGTGTATCATTGTAAATACGTTCTAATATAACGTAATATGCAGTGTATCATTGAAAATACCTTATAATATAACGTAATATGCAGTGAATCATAGAAAATACCATGTAATATAACGTAATATACAGTGTATCATTGAAAATACCTTATAATATAACGTAATATGCAGTGTATCATTGAAAATACCTTATAATATAACGTAATATGCAGTGTATCATAGAAAATACCTTGTAATATAACGTAATATGCAGTGTATCATTGAAAATACCTTATAATATAACGTAATATGCAGTGTATCAATGAAAATACCTTATATTATATCGTAGTTTATCATTGAAAATACCTTATAATATAACGTAATATGCAGTGTATCATTGAAAATACCTTATAATATAACGTAATATGCAGTGTATCATTGAAAATACCTTATAATATAACGTAATATGCAGTGTATCATAGAAAATACCATGTAATATAACGTAATATACAGTGTATCATTGAAAATACCTTATAATATAACGTAATATGCAGTGTATCAATGAAAATACCTTATAATATATCGTAGTTTATCATTGAAAATACCTTATAATATAACGTAATATACAGTGTATCATTGAAAATACCTTATAATATAACGTAATATGCAGTGTATCATTGAAAATACCTTATAATATAACGTAATATGCAGTGTATCATTGAAAATACCTTATAATATAACGTAATATGCAGTGTATCATTGAAAATACCTTATAATATAACGTAATATGCAGTGTATCATTGAAAATACCTTATAATATAACGTAATATGCAGTGTATCATTGAAAATACCTTATAATATAACGTAATATGCAGTGTATCATAGAAAATACCATGTAATATAACGTAATATACAGTGTATCATTGAAATTACCTTATAATATAACGTAATATGCAGTGTATCATTGTAAATACCTTCTAATATATCGTAGTTTATCATTGAAAATACCATATAATATAACGTAATATGCAGTGTATCATTGAAAATACCTTATAATATAACGTAATATGCAGTGTATCATTGAAAATACCTTATAATATAACGTAATATGCAGTGTATCATAGAAAATACCATGTAATATAACGTAATATACAGTGTATCATTGAAAATACCTTATAATATAACGTAATATGCAGTGTATCAATGAAAATACCTTATAATATAACGTAATATGCAGTGTATCATTGAAAATACCTTATAATATAACGTAATATGCAGTGTATCATTGAAAATACCTTATAATATAACGTAATATGCAGTATATCATAGAAAATACCATGTAATATAACGTAATATGTAGTGTATCATTGAAAATACCTTATAATATAACGTAATATGCAGTGTATCATTGAAAATACCTTATAATATAACGTAATATGCAGGGTATCATTGAAAATATCTTATAATATTACGTAATATGCAGTGTATCAATGAAAATACCATGTAATATAACGTAATATGCAGTGTATCATTGAAAATACCTTATAATATAACGTAACATGCAGTGTATCATTGAAAATACCTTATAATATAACGTAATATGCAGTGTATCATTGAAAATACATTATAATATAGCGTAATATGCAGTGTATCATTGTAAATACCTTATAATATAACGTAATATGCAGTGTATCATTGAATATACCTTATAATATAACGTAATATGCACTGTATCATAGAAAATACCATGTAATATAACGTAATATGCTGTGTATCATTGAAAATACCTTATAACATATCCTAATATGCAGTGTATCATAGAAAATACCTTATAATATAACGTAATATGCAGTGTATCATTGAAAATACCTTATAATATAACGTAACATGCAGTGTATCATTGAAAATACCTTATAATATAACGTAATATGTAGTGTATCATTGAAAATACCTTATAATATAGCGTAATATGCAGTGTATCATTGAAAATACCTTACAATATAGCGTAATATGCAGTGTATCATTGAAAATACCTTATAATATAACGTAATATGCAGTGTATCATTGAAAATACCTTATAATATAACGTAATATGCAGTGTATCATAGAAAATACCATGTAATATAACGTAATATACAGTGTATTGTCACGTGCGTAACAGACAACATTCCGGGAAGCCTGGAAAAAGTTAAAATCTGACCGGGTCCCTAGTCTGTGCAATAAATGGCATGTGCGCAGCAGACCCGCCAATTTGGAAAGCCGGAAAAAGGTTCAGATCTGGCCGAGTCCTCGGCCAGCAATAAAACCATTTCCAAAAATTGCAGGACAGCTGGCGACCCAAAACTGAAGGCACAATATTTATTACACTAAGAAATAGCAAACCTTTTCCTTCCAACATACCACACCCACAGGCACATCTCTGCCAATCAGGTAAACAGAAACACATCCCCACAATCACAAATTTAACCAATAGGAATATAACTAAGAAAACGCCATAGCCAAATTGTAACCGTCACCGCACTTCAACTCCGATCTCCGAACTTGTAGGTTGATTCTTAAACGCTCTTGAAAATAAACAGTTTTAAATTGAAACTAATCTGATAGTTACTACCCAAACCTTGATCCCTGGTAAATACCTTAAGTGGTTTGACCAAAAATAGGAAGGTTAATAATAATTCGCGAAGCGTTCGGTTTGAAAGTGGGTGTATTGTCGCGAACGTAACAGTATCATTGAAAATACCTTATAATATAACGTAATATGCAGTGTATCATTGAAAATACCTTGTAATATATCGTAGTTTATCATTGAAATTACCTTATAATATAACGTAATATGCAGTGTATCATTGAAAATACCTTCTAATATATCGTAGTTTATCATTGAAAATACCTTATAATATAACGTAATATGCAGTGTATCATTGAAAATACCTTATAATATAACGTAATATACAGTGTATCATTGAAAATACCTTATAACACATACAGTGTATCATTGAAAATACCATGTAATATAACGTAATATGCAGTGTATCATTGAAAATACATTATAACATATCGTAATTTGTAGTGTATCTTTGAAAATACCTTATAATATACCGTAATATACAGTGTATCATTGAAAATACCATGTAATATAACGTAATATGCAGTGTATCATTGAAAATACATTATAACATATCGTAATTTGTAGTGTATCTTTGAAAATACCTTATAATATAACGTAATATGCAGTGTATCATTGAAAATACCTTATAATATAACGTAATATGCAGTGTATCATAGAAAATACCATGTAATATAACGTAATATACAGTGTATCATTGAAAATACCTTATAATATAACGTAACATGCAGTGTATCAATGAAAATACCATGTAATATAACGTAATATGCAGTGTATCATTGAAAATACCTTATTACATATCGTAATATGCAGTGTATCATTGAAAATACCATATAATATAACGTAATATGCAGTGTATCATTGAAAATACCTTATAACATATCCTAATATGCAGTGTACCATAGAAAATACCTTATAATATAACGTAATATGCAGTGTATCATTGAAAATACCTTATAATATAACGTAACATGCAGTGTATCATTGAAAATACCATATAATATAACGTAATATGCAGTGTATCATTGAAAATACATTATAATATAGCGTAATATGCAGTGTATCATTGAAAATACCTTATAATATAACGTAATATGCAGTGTATCATTGAAAATACCTTATAATATAACGTAATATGCAGTGTATCATAGAAAATACCATGTAATATAACGTAATATACAGTGTATCATTGAAAATACCTTATAATATAACGTAATATGCAGTGTATCATTGAAAATACCTTGTAATATATCGTAGTTTATCATTGAAAATACCTTATAATATAACGTAATATGCAGTGTATCATTGAAAATACCTTCTAATATATCGTAGTTTATCATTGAAAATACCTTATAATATAACGTAATATGCAGTGTATCATAGAAAATACCATGTAATATAACGTAATATACAGTGTATCATTGAAAATACATTATAATATAACGTAATATGCAGTGTATCATTGAAAATACCTTATAATATAACGTAATATGCAGTGTATCATTGAAAATACCTTATAATATAACGTAACATGCAGTGTATGAATGAAAATACCATGTAATATAACGGAATATGCAGTGTATCATTGAAAATACCTTATTACATATCGTAGTATGCAGTGTATCATTGAAAATACCATATAATATAACGTAATATGCAGTGTATCATTGAAAATACCTTATAACATATCCTAATATGCAGTGTATCATAGAAAATACCTTATAATATAACGTAATATGCAGTGTATCATTGAAAATACCTTATAATATAACGTAACATGCAGTGTATCATTGAAAATACCATATAATATAACGTAATATGCAGTGTATCATTGAAAATACATTATAATATAGCGTAATATGCAGTGTATCATTGAAAATACCTTATAATATAACGTAATATGCAGTGTATCATTGAATATACCTTATAATATAACGTAATATGCAGTGTATCATAGAAAATACCATGTAATATAACGTAATATGCTGTGTATCATTGAAAATACCTTATAACATATCCTAATATGCAGTGTATCATAGAAAATACCTTATAATATAACGTAATATGCAGTGTATCATTGAAAATACCTTATAATATAACGGAACATGCAGTGTATCATTGAAAATACCTTATAATATAACGTAATATGTAGTGTATCATTGAAAATACCTTATAATATAACGTAATATGCAGTGTATCATAGAAAATACCATGTAATATAACGTAATATACAGTGTATCATTGAAAATACCTTATAATATAACGTAATATGCAGTGTATCATTGAAAATACCTTATAATATAACGTAATATGCAGGGTATCATTGAAAATACCTTATAATATAACGTAATATGCAGTGTATCAATGAAAATACCTTATTACATATCGTAATATGCAGTGTATCATTGAAAATACCATATAATATAACGTAATATGCGGTGTATCATTGAAAATACCTAATAACATATCCTAATATGCAGTGTATCATAAAAAATACCTTATAATATAGCGTAATATGCAGTGTATCATTGAAAATACCTTATAATATAACGTAATATGCTGTGTATCATTGAAAATACCTTATAACATATCCTAATATGCAGTGTATCATAGAAAATACCTTATAATATAACGTATTATGCAGTGTATCATTGAAAATACCTTATAATATAACGTAACATGCAGTGTATCATTGAAAATACCTTATAATATAACGTAATATGTAGTGTATCATTGAAAATACCTTATAATATAACGTAATATGCAGTGTATCATAGAAAATACCATGTAATATAACGTAATATACAGTGTATCATTGAAAATACCTTATAATATAACGTAATATTCAGTGTATCAATGAAAATACCTTATAATATAACGTAATATGCAGTGTATCATTGAAAATACCTTATAATATGACGTAATATGCAGTGTATCATTGAAAATACCTTATAATATATCGTTGTTTATCATTGAAAATACCTTATAATATAACGTAATATGCAGTGTATCATTGAAAATACCTTCTAATATATCGTAGTTTATCATTGAAAATACCTTATAATATAACGTAATATGCAGTGTATCATTGAAAATACCTTATAATATAACGTAATATGCAGTGTATCATTGAAAATACCTTATAATATAACGTAATATGCAGTGTATCATAGAAAATACCATGTAATATAACGTAATATACAGTGTATCATTGAAATTACCTTATAATATAACGTAATATGCAGTGTATCATTGAAAATACCTTCTAATATATCGTAGTTTATCATTGAAAATACCTTATAATATAACGTAATATGCAGTGTATCATTGAAAATACCTTATAATATAACGTAATATGCAGTGTATCATTGAAAATACCTTATAATATAACGTAATATGCAGTGTATCATAGAAAATACCATGTAATATAACGTAATATACAGTGTATCATTGAAAATACCTTATAATATAACGTAATATGCAGTGTATCATTGAAAATACCTTATAATATAACGTAATATGCAGTGTATCATAGAAAATACCATGTAATATAACGTAATATACAGTGTATCATTGAAAATACCTTATAATATAACGTAATATGCAGTGTATCAATGAAAATACCTTATAATATATCGTAGTTTATCATTGAAAATACCTTATAATATAACGTAATATGCAGTGTATCATTGAAAATACCTTATAATATAACGTAATATGCAGTGTATCATTGAAAATACCTTATAATATAACGTAATATGCAGTGTATCATTGAAAATACCTTATAATATAACGTAATATGCAGTGTATCATTGAAAATACCTTATAATATAACGTAATATGCAGTGTATCATTGAAAATACCTTATAATATAACGTAATATGCAGTGTATCATTGAAAATACCTTATAATATAACGTAATATGCAGTGTATCATAGAAAATACCATGTAATATAACGTAATATACAGTGTATCATTGAAATTACCTTATAATATAACGTAATATGCAGTGTATCATTGTAAATACCTTCTAATATATCGTAGTTTATCATTGAAAATACCATATAATATAACGTAATATGCAGTGTATCATTGAAAATACCTTATAATATAACGTAATATGCAGTGTATCATTGAAACTACTTTATAATATAACGTAATATGCAGTGTATCATAGAAAATACCATGTAATATAACGTAATATACAGTGTATCATTGAAAATACCTTATAATATAACGTAATATGCAGTGTATCAATGAAAATACCTTATAATATATCGTAGTTTATCATTGAAAATACCTTATAATATAACGTAATATGCAGTGTATCATTGAAAATACCTTATAATATAACGTAATATGCAGTGTATCATTGAAAATACCTTATAATATAACGTAATATGCAGTGTATCATTGAAAATACCTTATAATATAACGTAATATGCAGTGTATCATTGAAAATACCTTATAATATAACGTAATATGCAGTGTATCATTGAAAATACCTTATAATATAACGTAATATGCAGTGTATCATTGAAAATACCTTCTAATATATCGTAGTTTATCATTGAAAATACCTTATAATATAACGTAATATGCAGTGTATCATTGAAAATACCTTATAATATAACGTAATATGCAGTGTATCATTGAAAATACCTTATAATATAACGTAATATGCAGTGTATCATAGAAAATACCATGTAATATAACGTAATATACAGTGTATCATTGAAATTACCTTATAATATAACGTAATATGCAGTGTATCATTGAAAATACCTTCTAATATATCGTAGTTTATCATTGAAAATACCTTATAATATAACGTAATATGCAGTGTATCATTGAAAATACCTTATAATATAACGTAATATGCAGTGTATCATTGAAAATACCTTATAATATAACGTAATATGCAGTGTATCATTGAAAATACCTTCTAATATATCGTAGTTTATCATTGAAAATACCTTATAATATAACGTAATATGCAGTGTATCATTGAAAATACCTTATAATATAACGTAATATGCAGTGTATCATTGAAAATACCTTATAATATAACGTAATATGCAGTGTATCATAGAAAATATCATGTAATATAACGTAATATACAGTGTATCATTGAAATTACCTTATAATATAACGTAATATGCAGTGTATCATTGAAAATACCTTCTAATATATCGTAGTTTATCATTGAAAATACCTTATAATATAACGTAATATGCAGTGTATCATTGAAAATACGTTATAATATAACGTAATATGCAGTGTATCATTGAAAATACCTTATAATATAACGTAATATGCAGTGTATCATAGAAAATACCATGTAATATAACGTAATATACAGTGTATCATTGAAAATACCATGTAATATAACGTAATATACAGTGTATCATTGAAAATACCTTATAATATAACGTAATATGCAGTGTATCAATGAAAATACCTTATAAAATATCGTAGTTTATCATTGAAAATACCTTATAATATAACGTAATATGCAGTGTATCATTGAAAATACCTTATAATATAACGTAATATGCAGTGTATCATTGAAAATACCTTATAATATAACGTAACATGCAGTGTATCATTGAAAATACCTTATAATATAACGTAATATGCAGTGTATCATTGAAAATACCTTATAATATAACGTAATATGCAGTGTATCATTGAAAATACCTTATAATATAACGTAATATGCAGTGTATCATTGAAAATACCTTATAATATAACGTAATATGCAGTGTATCATTGAAAATACCTTATAATATAACGTAATATGCAGTGTATCATTGAAAATACCTTCTAATATATCGTAGTTTATCATTGAAAATACCTTATAATATAACGTAATATGCAGTGTATCATTGAAAATACCTTATAATATAACGTAATATGCAGGGTATCATAGAAAATACCATGTAATATAACGTAATATACAGTGTATCATTGAAATTACCTTATAATATAACGTAATATGCAGTGTATCATTGTAAATACCTTCTAATATATCGTAGTTTATCATTGAAAATACCTTATAATATAACGTAATATGCAGTGTATCATTGAAAATACCTTATAATATAACGTAATATGCAGTGTATCATTGAAAATACCTTATAATATAACGTAATATGCAGTGTATCATAGAAAATACCATGTAATATAACGTAATATGCTGTGTATCATTGAAAATACCTTATAACATATCCTAATATGCAGTGTATCATTGAAAATACCTTATAATATAACGTAATATGCAGTGTATCATTGAAAATACCTTATAATATAACGTAACATGCAGTGTATCATTGAAAATACCTTATAATATAACGTAATATGTAGTGTATCATTGAAAATACCTTATAATATAGCGTAATATGCAGTGTATCATTGAAAATACCTTACAATATAGCGTAATATGCAGTGTATCATTGAAAATACCTTATAATATAACGTAACATGCAGTGTATCAATGAAAATACCATGTAATATAACGTAATATGCAGTGTATCATTGAAAATACCTTATTACATATCGTAATATGCAGTGTATCATTGAAAATACCATATAATATAACGTAATATGCAGTGTATCATTGAAAATACATTATAATATAGCGTAATATGCAGTGTATCATTGAAAATACCTTAT
>CAKAJI010000827.1:0-39332 GCA_916610255.1 Lasioglossum lativentre
ATACACTGCATATTACGTTATATTATAAGGTATTTTCAATGATACACTGCATATTACAGTATATTATAAGGTATTTTCAAAGATACACTACAAATTACGATATGTTATAAGGTATTTTCAATGATACACTACATATTACGTTATATTATAAGGTATTTTCAATGATACACTGCATGTTACGTTATATTATAAGGTATTGTCAAAGATACACTACAAATTACGATATGTTATAAGGTATTTTCAATGATACACTGCATATTACGTTATATTATAAGGTATTTTCAATGATACATTGCATATTACGATATGATATAAGGTATTTTCAATGATACACTGCATATTACGTTATATTATAAGGTATTTTCAATGATACACTGCATATTACGATATGATATAAGGTATTTTCAATGATACACTGCATATTACGTTATATCGTAAGGTATTTTCAATGATGCACTGCATATTACGTTATATTATAAGGTATTTTCAATGATACACTGCATATTACGTTATATTATAAGGTATTTTCAATGATACACTGCATATTACGTTATATTAGAAGGTATTTTCATTGATACACTACAAATTTACAATATATTATAAGGTATTTTCAATGATACACTGCATATTACGTTATATTATAAGATGTTTTCAATGATACACTGCATATAACGTTATATTATAAGGTACTTTCAATGATAAACTACTATATATTATAAGGTATTTTCAATGATAAACTACTATATATTATGAGGTATATTCAATGATAAACTACTATATATTATAAGGTATTTTCAACGATAATCTACAATATATTATAAGATATTTTCAATGATACACTGCATATTACGTTGCATATTACGTTATATTATATGGTATTTTCAATGATACACTGCAAATTACGATATGTTATAAGGTATTTTCAATGATACACTGCATATTACGTTATATTATAAGGTAGTATCAATGATACACTGCATATTACGTTATATTATAAGGTATTTTCAATGATACACTGCATATTACGTTATATTATTAGGTATTTTCAATGATACACTGCATATACGTTATATTATAAGGTATTTTCAATGATACACTGCATATTACGTTATATTATAAGGTATTTTCAATGATACACTGCATATTACGTTATATTATAAGGTATTTTAATAATACACTGCATATTACGTGATATTATAAGGTATTTTCAATGATACACTGCATATTACGTTATATTATAAGGTATTTTCAAAGATACACTACAAATTACGATATGTTATAAGGTATTTTCAATGATACACTACATATTACGTTATATTATAAGGTATTTTCAATGATACACTGCATGTTACGTTATATTATAAGGTATTGTCAAAGATACACTACAAATTACGATATGTTATAAGGTATTTTCAATGATACACTGCATATTACGTTATATTATAAGGTATTTTCAATGATACATTGCATATTACGATATGATATAAGGTATTTTCAATGATACACTGCATATTACGTTATATTATAAGGTATTTTCAATGATACACTGCATATTACGATATGATATAAGGTATTTTCAATGATACACTGCATATTACGTTATATCGTAAGGTATTTTCAATGATGCACTGCATATTACGTTATATTATAAGGTATTTTCAATGATACACTGCATATTACGTTATATTATAAGGTATTTTCAATGATACACTGCATATTACGTTATATTAGAAGGTATTTTCATTGATACACTACAAATTACAATATATTATAAGGTATTTTCAATGATACACTGCATATTACGTTATATTATAAGATGTTTTCAATGATACACTGCATATAACGTTATATTATAAGGTACTTTCAATGATAAACTACTATATATTATAAGGTATTTTCAATGATAAACTACTATATATTATGAGGTATATTCAATGATAAACTACTATATATTATAAGGTATTTTCAACGATAATCTACAATATATTATAAGATATTTTCAATGATACACTGCATATTACGTTATATTATATGGTATTTTCAATGATACACTGCATACTACGTTATATTATAAGGTATTTTCAATGATACACTGCATATTACGTTATATTATAAGGTATTTTCAGTGATACACTACAAATTACGATATATTATAAGGTATTTTCAATGATACACTGCATATTACGTTATATTATAAGGTATTTTCATTGATACACTACAAATTACAATATATTATAAGGTATTTTCAATGATACACTGCATATTACTTTATATTATAAGGTATTTTTAATGATACACTGCATATTACGTTATATTATAAGGTATTTTCAATGATACACTGCATATTACGTTATATTATAAGGTATTTTCAATGATACACTGCATATTACGTTATATTATAAGATATTATCAATGTTACACTGCATATTACGATATATTATATGGTATTTTCAATGATACACTGCATACTACGTTATATTATAAGGTATTTTCAATGATACACTCCATATTACGTTATATTATAAGGTATTTTCAGTGATATACTACAAATTACGATGTATTATAAGGTATTTTCAATGATACACTGCATATTACGTTATATTATATGGTATTTTCATTGATACACTACAAATTACAATATATTATAAGGTATTTTCAATGATACACTGCATATTACGTTATATTATAAGGTATTTTCAATGATACACTGCATATTACGTTATATTATAAGGTATTTTCAATGTTACACCTGCATATTACGTTATATTATAAGGTGTTTTCATTGATACACTACAAATTACCATATATTATAAGTTATTTTCAATGATACACTGCATATCACGTTATATTATAAGGTATTTTCAATGGTACACTGCATATTAAGTTATATTATAAGGCATTTTCATTGATACACTGCAAATTACCATATATAATAAGGTATTTTCAATGATACACTGCATATTACGTTATATCATAAGGTATTTTCAATGATACACTGCATATTACGTTATATTATAAGGTATTTTCAATGATACACTGCATATTACGTTATATTATAAGGTATTTTCAGTGATACACTACAAATTACGATATATTATAAGGTATTTTCAATGATACACTGCATATTACGTTATATTATAAGGTATTTTCATTGATACACTACAAATTACATTATATTATAAGGTATTGTCAATGATACACTGCATATTACGTTATATTATAAGGTATTTTCAATGATACACTGCATATTACGTTATATTATAAGGTATTTTCAATGTTACACTGCATATTACGTTATATTATAAGGTGTTTTCATTGATACACTACAAATTACCATATATTATAAGTTATTTTCAATGATACACTGCATATCACGTTATATTATAAGGTATTTTCAATGGTACACTGCATATTACGTTATATTATAAGGCATTTTCATTGATACACTGCAAATTACCATATATAATAAGGTATTTTCAATGATACACTGCATATTACGTTATATCATAAGGTATTTTCAATGATACACTGCATATTACGTTATATTATAAGGTGTTTTCAATGATACACTGCATATTACGTTATATTATAAGGTATTTTCAATAATACACTACAAATTACGATATATTATAAGGTATTTTCAATGGTACAATGCATATTACGTTATATTATAAGGCATTTTTATTTATACACTGCAAATTACCATATATAATAAGGTATTTTCAATGATACACTGCATATTACGATACATTATATGGTATTTTCAATGATACACTGCATATTACGTTATATTATAAGGTATTTTCAATGATACACTGCATATTACGTTATATTATAAGGTATTTTCAATGTTACACTGCATATTACGTTATATTATAAGGTGTTTTCATTGATACACTACAAATTACCATATATTATAAGTTATTTTCAATGATACACTGCATATTACGTTATATTATAAGGTATTTTCAATAATACACTACAAATTACGATATATTATAAGGTATTTTCAATGGTACAATGCATATTACGTTATATTATAAGGCATTTTTATTTATACACTGCAAATTACCATATATAATAAGGTATTTTCAATGATACACTGCATATTACGATACATTATATGGTATTTTCAATGATACACTGCATATTACGTTATATTATAAGGTATTTTCAATGGTAAACTACTATATATTATAAGGTATTTCCAATGATACACTGCATATTACGTTATATTATAAGATATTATCAATGATACACTGCATACTACGTTATATTATAAGGTATTTTCAATGATACACTGCATACTACGTTATATTATAAGGTATTTTCAATGATACACTGCATATTACGTTATATTATAAGATATTATCAATGATACACTGCATATTACGTTATATTATATGGTATTTTCAATGATACACTGCATACTACGTTATATTATAAGGTATTTTCAATGATACACTGCATATTACGTTATATTATAAGGTATTTTCAGTGATACACTACAAATTACGATATATTATAAGGTATTTTCAATGATACACTGCATATTACGTTATATTATAAGGTATTTTCATTGATACACTACAAATTACAATATATTATAAGGTATTTTCAATGATACACTGCATATTACGTTATATTATAAGGTATTTTCAATGATACACTGCATATTACGTTATATTATAAGGTATTTTCAATGATACACTGCATATTACGTTATATTATAAGGTATTTTCAATGGTAAACTACTATATATTATAAGGTATTTTCAATGATAAACTACTATATATTATAAGGTATATTCAATGATAAACTACTATATATTATAAGGTATTTTCAACGATAATCTACAATATATTATAAGGTATTTTCAATGATACACTGCATATTACGTTATATTATAAGATATTATCAATGATACACTGCATATTACGATATATTATATGGTATTTTCAATGATACACTGCATACTACGTTATATTATAAGGTATTTTCAATGATACACTGCATATTACGTTATATTATCAGGTATTTTCAATGATACACTGCATATTACGTTATATTATAAGGTATTTTCATTGATATACTACAAATTACAATATATTATAAGGTATTTTCATTGATACACTACAAATTACGATATATTATAAGGTATTTTCAATGATACACTGCATATTACGTTATATTATAAGGTGTTTTCAATGATACACTGCATATTACGTTATATTATAAGGTATTTTCAATAATACACTACAAATTACGATATATTATAAGGTATTTTCAATGGTACATTGCATATTACGTTATATTATAAGTCATTTTTATTGATACACTGCAAATTACCATATATAATAAGGTATTTTCAATGATACACTGCATATTACGATACATTATATGGTATTTTCAATGATACACTGCATATTACGTTATATTATAAGGTATTTTCAATGGTAAACTACTATATATTATAAGGTATTTCCAATGATACACTGCATATTACGTTATATCATAAGGTATTTTCAATGATACACTGCAAATATTACGTTATATTATAAGGTGTTTTCAATGATACACTGCATATTACGATATATTATATGGTATTTTCAATGATACACTGCATATTACGTTATAATATAAGGTATTTTCAATAATACACTGCATATTACGTTATATTATAAGGTATTTTCAATGATACACTGCATATTACGTTATATTATAAGGTATTTTCAATGATACACTACAAATTACGATATATTATAAGGTATTTTCAATGATACACTGCTTATTACGTTATATCATAAGGTATTTTCAATGATACACTGCATATTACGTTATATTATAAGGTATTTTCAATGATACACTGCATATTACGTTATATTATAAGATATTATCAATGATACACTGCATATTACAATATATTATATGGTATTTTCAATGATACACTGCATACTACGTTATATTATAAGGTATTTTCAATGATACACTGCATATTACGTTATATTATAAGGTATTTTCAATGATACACTGCATATTACGTTATATTATAAGATATTATCAATGATACACTGCATATTACGTTATATTATATGGTATTTTCAATGATACACTGCATACTACGTTATATTATAAGGTATTTTCAATGATACACTGCATATTACGTTATATTATAAGGTATTTTCAGTGATACACTACAAATTACGATATATTATAAGGTATTTTCAATGATACACTGCATATTACGTTATATTATAAGGTATTTTCATTGATACACTACAAATTACAATATATTATAAGGTATTTTCAATGATACACTGCATATTACGTTATATTATAAGGTATTTTCAATGATACACTGCATATTACGTTATATTATAAGGTATTTTCAATGATACACTGCATATTACGTTATATTATAAGGTATTTTCAATGATACACTGCATATTACGTTATATTATAAGATATTATGAATGATACACTGCATATTACGATATATTATATGGTATTTTCAATGATACACTGCATACTACGATATATTACAAGGTATTTTCAATGATACACTGCATATTACGTTATATTATAAGGTATTTTCAGTGATACACTACAAATTACGATATATTATAAGGTATTTTCAATGATACACTGCATATTACGTTATATTATAAGGTGTTTTCAATGATACACTGCATATTACGTTATATTATAAGGTATTTTCTATGATACACTACAAATTACGATATATTATAAGGTATTTTCAATGGTACATTGCATATTACGTTATATTATAAGGCATTTTTATTGATACACTGCAAATTACCATATATAATAAGGTATTTTCAATGATACACTGCATATTACGATACATTATATGGTATTTTCAATGATACACTGCATATTACGTTATATTATAAGGTATTTTCAATGGTAAACTACTATATATTATAAGGTATTTCCAATGATACACTGCATATTACGATATATTATATGGTATTTTCAATGATACACTGCATATTACGTTATAATATAAGGTATTTTCAATAATACACTGCATATTACGTTATATTATAAGGTGTTTTCAATGATACACTGCATATTACGTTATATTATAAGGTATTTTCAATGATACACTGCATATTACGATATATTATATGGTATTTTCAATGGTAAACTACTATATATTATAAGGTGTTTTCAATGATACACTGCAAATATTACGTTATATTATAAGGTGTTTTCAATGATACACTGCATATTACGATATATTATATGGTATTTTCAATGATACACTGCATATTACGTTATAATATAAGGTATTTTCAATAATACACTGCATATTACGTTATATTGTAAGGTATTTTCAATGATACACTGCATATTACGTTATATTATAAGGTATTTTCAGTGATACACTACAAATTACGATATATTATAAGGTATTTTCAATGATACACTGCTTATTACGTTATATCATAAGGTATTTTCAATGATACACTGCATATTACGTTATATTATAAGGTATTTTCAATGATACACTGCATATTACGTTATATTGTAAGATATTTTCAATGGTAAACTACTATATATTATAAGGTATTTTCAATAATACACTACAAATTACGATATATTGTAAGGTATTTTCAATGGTACACTGCATATTACGTTATATTATAAGGCATTTTCATTGATACACTGCAAATTACCATATGTAATAAGGTATTTTCAATGATACACTGCATATTACGTTATATTATAAGATATTATCAATGATACACTGCATATTACGATATATTATATGGTATTTTCAATGATACACTGCATATTACGTTATATTATAAGGTATTTTCAATGATACACTGCATATTACGTTATATTATCAGGTATTTTCAATGATACACTGCATATTACGTTATATTATAAGGTATTTTCATTGATATACTACAAATTACAATATATTATAAGGTATTTTCATTGATACACTACAAATTACGATATATTATAAGGTATTTTCAATGATACACTGCATATTACGTTATATTATAAGGTATTTTCATTGATACACTACAAATTACAATATATTATAAGGAATTTTCAATGATACACTGCATATTACGTTATATTATAAGGTATTTTCAATGATACACTGCATATTACGATATATTATATGGTATTTTCAATGGTAAACTACTATATATTATAAGGTATTTTCAATGATACACTGCATATTACGTTATATTATAAGGTATTTTCATTGATACACTGCAAATTACCATATATTATAAGGTATTTTCAATGATACACTGCATATTACGTTATATTATAAGGTATTTTCAATGGTAAACTACTATATATTATAAGGTATTTTCAATGATAAACTACTATATATTATAAGGTATATTCAATGATAAACTACTATATATTATAAGGTATTTTCAATGATAATCTACAATATATTATAAGGTATTTTCAATGATACACTGCATATTACGTTATATTATAAGATATTATCAATGATACACTGCATATTACGATATATTATATGGTATTTTCAATGATACACTGCATACTACGTTATATTATAAGGTATTTTCAATGATACACTGCATATTACGTTATATTATCAGGTATTTTCAATGATACACTGCATATTACGTTATATTATAAGGTATTTTCATTGATACACTACAAATTACAATATATTATAAGGTATTTTCATTGATACACTACAAATTACGATATATTATAAGGTATTTTCAATGATACACTGCATATTACGTTATATTATAAGGTGTTTTCAATGATACACTGCATATTACGTTATATTATAAGGTATTTTCAATGGTAAACTACTATATATTATAAGGTATTTCCAATGATACACTGCATATTACGTTATATCATAAGGTATTTTCAATGATACACTGCAAATATTACGTTATATTATAAGGTGTTTTCAATGATACACTGCATATTACGATATATTATATGGTATTTTCAATGATACACTGCATATTACGTTATATTATAAGGTATTTTCAATGATACACTGCATATTACGTTATATTATAAGATATTATCAATGATACACTGCATATTACAATATATTATATGGTATTTTCAATGATACACTGCATATTACGTTATATTATAAGGTATTTTCAATGATACACTGCATATTACGTTATATTATAAGGTATTTTCAATGATACACTGCATATTACGTTATATTATAAGATATTATCAATGATACACTGCATATTACGTTATATTATATGGTATTTTCAATGATACACTGCATACTACGTTATATTATAAGGTATTTTCAATGATACACTGCATATTACGTTATATTATAAGGTATTTTCAGTGATACACTACAAATTACGATATATTATAAGGTATTTTCAATGATACACTGCATATTACGTTATATTATAAGGTATTTTCATTGATACACTACAAATTACAATATATTATAAGGTATTTTCAATGATACACTGCATATTACGTTATATCATAAGGTATTTTCAATGATACACTGCATATTACGTTATATTATAAGGTATTTTCAATGATACACTGCATATTACGTTATATTATAAGATATTATCAATGATACACTGCATATTACAATATATTATATGGTATTTTCAATGATACACTGCATACTACGTTATATTATAAGGTATTTTCAATGATACACTGCATATTACGTTATATTATAAGGTATTTTCAATGATACACTGCATATTACGTTATATTATAAGATATTATCAATGATACACTGCATATTACGTTATATTATATGGTATTTTCAATGATACACTGCATACTACGTTATATTATAAGGTATTTTCAATGATACACTGCATATTACGTTATATTATAAGGTATTTTCAGTGATACACTACAAATTACGATATATTATAAGGTATTTTCAATGATACACTGCATATTACGTTATATTATAAGGTATTTTCATTGATACACTACAAATTACAATATATTATAAGGTATTTTCAATGATACACTGCATATTACGTTATATTATAAGGTATTTTCAATGATACACTGCATATTACGTTATATTATAAGGTATTTTCAATGATACACTGCATATTACGTTATATTATAAGGTATTTTCAATGATACACTGCATATTACGTTATATTATAAGATATTATGAATGATACACTGCATATTACGATATATTATATGGTATTTTCAATGATACACTGCATACTACGTTATATTATAAGGTATTTTCAATGATACACTGCATATTACGTTATATTATAAGGTATTTTCAGTGATACACTACAAATTACGATATATTATAAGGTATTTTCAATGATACACTGCATATTACGTTATATTATAAGGTGTTTTCAATGATACACTGCATATTACGTTATATTATAAGGTATTTTCTATGATACACTACAAATTACGATATATTATAAGGTATTTTCAATGGTACATTGCATATTACGTTATATTATAAGGCATTTTTATTGATACACTGCAAATTACCATATATAATAAGGTATTTTCAATGATACACTGCATATTACGATACATTATATGGTATTTTCAATGATACACTGCATATTACGTTATATTATAAGGTATTTTCAATGGTAAACTACTATATATTATAAGGTATTTCCAATGATACACTGAATATTACGATATATTATATGGTATTTTCAATGGTACATTGCATATTACGTTATACTATAAGGTATTTTCAATGATACACTGCATATTACGTTATATTATAAGGTGTTTTCAATGATACACTGCATATTACGTTATATTATAAGGTATTTTCAATGATACACTGCATATTACGATATATTATATGGTATTTTCAATGGTAAACTACTATATATTATAAGGTGTTTTCAATGATACACTGCAAATATTACGTTATATTATAAGGTGTTTTCAATGATACACTGCATATTACGATATATTATATGGTATTTTCAATGATACACTGCATATTACGTTATAATATAAGGTATTTTCAATAATACACTGCATATTACGTTATATGGGAAGGTATTTTCAATGATACACTGCATATTACGTTATATTATAAGGTATTTTCATTGATACACTACAAATTACGATATATTATAAGGTATTTTCAATGATACACTGCTTATTACGTTATATTATAAGGTATTTTCAATGATACACTGCATATTACGTTATATTATAAGGTGTTTTCAATGATACACTGCATATTACGTTATATTGTAAGATATTTTCAATGGTAAACTACTATATATTATAAGGTATTTTCAATAATACACTACAAATTACGATATATTGTAAGGTATTTTCAATGGTACACTGCATATTACGTTATATTATAAGGCATTTTCATTGATACACTGCAAATTACCATATGTAATAAGGTATTTTCAATGATACACTGCATATTACGTTATATTATAAGATATTATCAATGATACACTGCATATTACGATATATTATATGGTATTTTCAATGATACACTGCATACTACGTTATATTATAAGGTATTTTCAATGATACACTGCATATTACGTTATATTATCAGGTATTTTCAATGATACACTGCATATTACGTTATATTATAAGGTATTTTCATTGATATACTACAAATTACAATATATTATAAGGTATTTTCATTGATACACTACAAATTACGATATATTATAAGGTATTTTCAATGATACACTGCATATTACGTTATATTATAAGGTATTTTCATTGATACACTACAAATTACAATATATTATAAGGTATTTTCAATGATACACTGCATATTACGTTATATTATAAGGTATTTTCAATGATACACTGCATATTACGATATATTATATGGTATTTTCAATGGTAAACTACTATATATTATAAGGTATTTTCAATGATACACTGCATATTACGTTATATTATAAGGTATTTTCATTGATACACTGCAAATTACCATATATTATAAGGTATTTTCAATGATACACTGCATATTACGTTATATTATAAGGTATTTTCAATGGTAAACTACTATATATTATAAGGTATTTTCAATGATAAACTACTATATATTATAAGGTATATTCAATGGTAAACTACTATATATTATAAGGTATTTTCAATGATAAACTACTATATATTATAAGGTATTTTCAATGATACACTGCATATTACGTTATATTATAAGATATTATCAATGATACACTGCATATTACGATATATTATATGGTATTTTCAATGATACACTGCATACTACGTTATATTATAAGGTATTTTCAATGATACACTGCATATTACGTTATATTATCAGGTATTTTCAATGATACACTGCATATTACGTTATATTATAAGGTATTTTCATTGGTATACTACAAATTACAATATATTATAAGGTATTTTCATTGATACACTACAAATTACGATATATTATAAGGTATTTTCAATGATACACTGCATATTACGTTATATTATAAGGTGTTTTCAATGATACACTGCATATTACGTTATATTATAAGGTATTTTCAATGGTAAACTACTATATATTATAAGGTATTTCCAATGATACACTGCATATTACGTTATATCATAAGGTATTTTCAATGATACACTGCAAATATTACGTTATATTATAAGGTGTTTTCAATGATACACTGCATATTACGATATATTATATGGTATTTTCAATGATACACTGCATATTACGTTATAATATAAGGTATTTTCAATAATACACTGCATATTACGTTATATTATAAGGTATTTTCAATGATACACTGCATATTACGTTATATTATAAGGTATTTTCAGTGATACACTACAAATTACGATATATTATAAGGTATTTTCAATGATACACTGCTTATTACGTTATATCATAAGGTATTTTCAATGATACACTGCATATTACGTTATATTATAAGGTATTTTCAATGATACACTGCATATTACGTTATATTATAAGATATTATCAATGATACACTGCATATTACGATATATTATATGGTATTTTCAATGATACACTGCATACTACGTTATATTATAAGGTATTTTCAATGATACACTGCATATTACGTTATATTATAAGGTATTTTCAATGATACACTGCATATTACGTTATATTATAAGATATTATCAATGATACACTGCATATTACGTTATATTATATGGTATTTTCAATGATACACTGCATACTACGTTATATTATAAGGTATTTTCAATGATACACTGCATATTACGTTATATTATAAGGTATTTTCAGTGATACACTACAAATTACGATATATTATAAGGTATTTTCAATGATACACTGCATATTACGTTATATTATAAGGTATTTTCATTGATACACTACAAATTACAATATATTATAAGGTATTTTCAATGATACACTGCATATTACGTTATATTATAAGGTATTTTCAATGATACACTGCATATTACGTTATATTATAAGGTATTTTCAATGATACACTGCATATTACGTTATATTATAAGGTATTTTCAATGATACACTGCATATTACGTTATATTATAAGGTATTTTCAGTGATACACTACAAATTACGATATATTATAAGGTATTTTCAATGGTACATTGCATATTACGTTATATTATAAGGCATTTTTATTGATACACTGCAAATTACCATATATAATAAGGTATTTTCAATGATACACTGCATATTACGATACATTATATGGTATTTTCAATGATACACTGCATATTACGTTATATTATAAGGTATTTTCAATGGTAAACTACTATATATTATAAGGTATTTCCAATGATACACTGCATATTACGATATATTATATGGTATTTTCAATGATACACTGCATATTACGTTATAATATAAGGTATTTTCAATAATACACTGCATATTACATTATATTATAAGGTATTTTCAATGATACACTGCATATTACGTTATATTATAAGGTATTTTCAATGATACACTGCATATTACGATATATTATATGGTATTTTCAATGGTAAACTACTATATATTATAAGGTGTTTTCAATGATACACTGCAAATATTACGTTATATTATAAGGTGTTTTCAATGATACACTGCATATTACGATATATTATATGGTATTTTCAATGATACACTGCATATTACGTTATAATATAAGGTATTTTCAATAATACACTGCATATTACGTTATATTATAAGGTATTTTCAATGATACACTGCATATTACGTTATATTATAAGGTATTTTCAGTGATACACTACAAATTACGATATATTATAAGGTATTTTCAATGATACACTGCATATTACGTTATATTATAAGGTGTTTTCAATGATACACTGCATATTACGTTATATTGTAAGATATTTTCAATGGTAAACTACTATATATTATAAGGTATTTTCAATGATACACTGCATATTACGTTACATTATAAGGTATTTTCAATGTTACACTGCATATTACGTTATATTATAAGGTGTTTTCATTGATACACTACAAATTACCATATATTATAAGTTATTTTCAATGATACACTGCATATCACGTTATATCATAAGGTATTTTCAATGATACACTGCATATTACGTTATATTATAAGGTATTTTCAGTGATACACTACAAATTACGATATATTATAAGGTATTTTCAATGGTACATTGCATATTACGTTATATTATAAGGCATTTTTATTGATACACTGCAAATTACCATATATAATAAGGTATTTTCAATGATACACTGCATATTACGATACATTATATGGTATTTTCAATGATACACTGCATATTACGTTATATTCTAAGATATTTTCAATGGTAAACTACTATATATTATAAGGTATTTCCAATGATACACTGAATATTACGATATATTATATGGTATTTTCAATGATACACTGCATATTACGTTATAATATAAGGTATTTTCAATAATACACTGCATATTACGTTATATTATAAGGTATTTTCAATGATACACTGCATATTACGTTATATTATAAGGTATTTTCAATGATACACTGCATATTACGATATATTATATGGTATTTTCAATGGTAAACTACTATATATTATAAGGTGTTTTCAATGATACACTGCAAATATTACGTTATATTATAAGGTGTTTTCAATGATACACTGCATATTACGATATATTATATGGTATTTTCAATGATACACTGCATATTACGTTATAATATAAGGTATTTTCAATAATACACTGCATATTACGTTATATTATAAGGTATTTTCAATGATACACTGCATATTACGTTATATTATAAGGTATTTTCAGTGATACACTACAAATTACGATATATTATAAGGTATTTTCAATGATACACTGCTTATTACGTTATATCATAAGGTATTTTCAATGATACACTGCATATTACGTTATATTATAAGGTGTTTTCAATGATACACTGCATATTACGTTATATTGTAAGATATTTTCAATGGTAAACTACTATATATTATAAGGTATTTTCAATGATACACTGCATATTACGTTACATTATAAGGTATTTTCAATGTTACACTGCATATTACGTTATATTATAAGGTGTTTTCATTGATACACTACAAATTACCATATATTATAAGTTATTTTCAATGATACACTGCATATCACGTTATATCATAAGGTATTTTCAATGATACACTGCATATTACGTTATATTATAAGGTGTTTTCAATGATACACTGCATATTACGTTATATTATAAGGTATTTTCAATGATACACTGCATATTACGTTATATTATAAGGTATTTTCAATAATACACTACAAATTACGATATATTGTAAGGTATTTTCAATGGTACACTGCATATTACGTTATATTATAAGGCATTTTCATTGATACACTGCAAATTACCATATGTAATAAGGTATTTTCAATGATACACTGCATATTACGTTATATTATAAGGTATTTTCAATGGTAAACTACTATATATTATAAGGTATTTTCAATGATAAACTACTATATATTATAAGGTATATTCAATGATAAACTACTATATATTATAAGGTATTTTCAACGATAATCTACAATATATTATAAGGTATTTTCAATGATACACTGCATATTACGTTATATTATAAGATATTATCAATGATACACTGCATATTACGATATATTATATGGTATTTTCAATGATACACTGCATACTACGTTATATTATAAGGTATTTTCAATGATACACTGCATATTACGTTATATTATAAGGTATTTTCATTGATACACTACAAATTACAATATATTATAAGGTATTTTCAATGATACACTGCATATTACGTTATATTATAAGGTATTTTCAATGATACACTGCATATTACGTTATATTATAAGGTATTTTCAATGATACACTGCATATTACGTTATATAGTATTATAAGGTATTTTCAATGATACACTGCATATTACGTTATATTATAAGATATTATGAATGATACACTGCATATTACGATATATTATATGGTATTTTCAATGATACACTGCATACTACGTTATATTATAAGGTATTTTCAATGATACACTGCATATTACGTTATATTATAAGGTATTTTCAGTGATACACTACAAATTACGATATATTATAAGGTATTTTCAATGATACACTGCATATTACGTTATATTATAAGGTGTTTTCAATGATACACTGCATATTACGTTATATTATAAGGTATTTTCAATAATACACTACAAATTACGATATATTATAAGGTATTTTCAATGGTACATTGCATATTACGTTATATTATAAGGCATTTTTATTGATACACTGCAAATTACCATATATAATAAGGTATTTTCAATGATACACTGCATATTACGATACATTATAAGGTATTTTCAATGATACACTGCATATTACGTTATATTATAAGATATTTTCAATGGTAAACTACTATATATTATAAGGTATTTCCAATGATACACTGAATATTACGATATATTATATGGTATTTTCAATGGTACATTGCATATTACGTTATAATATAAGGTATTTTCAATAATACACTGCATATTACGTTATATTATAAGGTATTTTCAATGATACACTGCATATTACGTTATATTATAAGGTATTTTCAATGATACACTGCATATTACGATATATTATATGGTATTTTCAATGGTAAACTACTATATATTATAAGGTGTTTTCAATGATACACTGCAAATATTACGTTATATTATAAGGTGTTTTCAATGATACACTGCATATTACGATATATTATATGGTATTTTCAATGATACACTGCATATTACGTTATAATATAAGGTATTTTCAATAATACACTGCATATTACGTTATATTGTAAGGTATTTTCAATGATACACTGCATATTACGTTATATTATAAGGTATTTTCAGTGATACACTACAAATTACGATATATTATAAGGTATTTTCAATGATACACTGCTTATTACGTTATATCATAAGGTATTTTCAATGATACACTGCATATTACGTTATATTATAAGGTGTTTTCAATGATACACTGCATATTACGTTATATTGTAAGATATTTTCAATGGTAAACTACTATATATTATAAGGTATTTTCAATAATACACTACAAATTACGATATATTGTAAGGTATTTTCAATGGTACACTGCATATTACGTTATATTATAAGGCATTTTCATTGATACACTGCAAATTACCATATGTAATAAGGTATTTTCAATGATACACTGCATATTACGTTATATTATAAGATATTATCAATGATACACTGCATATTACGATATATTATATGGTATTTTCAATGATACACTGCATACTACGTTATATTATAAGGTATTTTCAATGATACACTGCATATTACGTTATATTATCAGGTATTTTCAATGATACACTGCATATTACGTTATATTATAAGGTATTTTCATTGATATACTACAAATTACAATATATTATAAGGTATTTTCATTGATACACTACAAATTACGATATATTATAAGGTATTTTCAATGATACACTGCATATTACGTTATATTATAAGGTATTTTCATTGATACACTACAAATTACAATATATTATAAGGTATTTTCAATGATACACTGCATATTACGTTATATTATAAGGTATTTTCAATGATACACTGCATATTACGATATATTATATGGTATTTTCAATGGTAAACTACTATATATTATAAGGTATTTTCAATGATACACTGCATATTACGTTATATTATAAGGTATTTTCAATGATACACTGCAAATTACCATATATAATAAGGTATTTTCAATGATACACTGCATATTACGTTATATTATAAGGTATTTTCAATGGTAAACTACTATATATTATAAGGTATTTTCAATGATAAACTACTATATATTATAAGGTATATTCAATGATAAACTACTATATATTATAAGGTATTTTCAATGATAAACTACTATATATTATAAGGTATTTTCAATGATACACTGCATATTACGTTATATTATAAGATATTATCAATGATACACTGCATATTACGATATATTATATGGTATTTTCAATGATACACTGCATATTACGTTATATTATAAGGTATTTTCAATGATACACTGCATATTACGTTATATTATCAGGTATTTTCAATGATACACTGCATATTACGTTATATTATAAGGTATTTTCATTGATATACTACAAATTACAATATATTATAAGGTATTTTCATTGATACACTACAAATTACGATATATTATAAGGTATTTTCAATGATACACTGCATATTACGTTATATTATAAGGTGTTTTCAATGATACACTGCATATTACGTTATATTATAAGGTATTTTCAATGGTAAACTACTATATATTATAAGGTATTTCCAATGATACACTGCATATTACGTTATATTATAAGGTATTTTCAATGATACACTGCAAATATTACGTTATATTATAAGGTGTTTTCAATGATACACTGCATATTACGATATATTATATGGTATTTTCAATGATACACTGCATATTACCTTATGATATAAGGTATTTTCAATAATACACTGCATATTACGTTATATTATAAGGTATTTTCAATGATACACTGCATATTACGTTATATTATAAGGTATTTTCAGTGATACACTACAAATTACGATATATTATAAGGTATTTTCAATGATACACTGCTTATTACGTTATATCATAAGGTATTTTCAATGATACACTGCATATTACGTTATATTATAAGGTATTTTCAATGATACACTGCATATTACGTTATATTATAAGATATTATCAATGATACACTGCATATTACATTATATTATATGGTATTTTCAATAATACACTGCATACTACGTTATATTATAAGGTATTTTCAATGATACACTGCATATTACGTTATATTATAAGGTATTTTCAATGATACACTGCATATTACGTTATATTATAAGATATTATCAATGATACACTGCATATTACGTTATATTATATGGTATTTTCAATGATACACTGCATATTACGTTATATTATAAGGTATTTTCAATGATACACTGCATATTACGTTATATTATAAGGTATTTTCAGTGATACACTACAAATTACGATATATTATAAGGTATTTTCAATGATACACTGCATATTACGTTATATTATAAGGTATTTTCATTGATACACTACAAATTACAATATATTATAAGGTATTTTCAATGATACACTGCATATTACGTTATATTATAAGGTATTTTCAATGATACACTGCATATTACGTTATATTATAAGGTATTTTCAATGATACACTGCATATTACGTTATATTATAAGGTATTTTCAATGATACACTGCATATTACGTTATATTATAAGGTATTTTCAGTGATACACTACAAATTACGATATATTATAAGGTATTTTCAATGGTACATTGCATATTACGTTATATTATAAGGCATTTTTATTGATACACTGCAAATTACCATATATAATAAGGTATTTTCAATGATACACTGCATATTACGTTATATTATATGGTATTTTCAATGATACACTGCATATTACGTTATATTATAAGGTATTTTCAATGGTAAACTACTATATATTATAAGGTATTTCCAATGATACACTGCATATTACGATATATTATATGGTATTTTCAATGATACACTGCATATTACGTTATAATATAAGGTATTTTCAATAATACACTGCATATTACGTTATATTATAAGGTGTTTTCAATGATACACTGCATATTACGTTATATTATAAGGTATTTTCAATGATACACTGCATATTACGATATATTATATGGTATTTTCAATGGTAAACTACTATATATTATAAGGTGTTTTCAATGATACACTGCAAATATTACGTTATATTATAAGGTGTTTTCAATGATACACTGCATATTACGATATATTATATGGTATTTTCAATGATACACTGCATATTACGTTATAATATAAGGTATTTTCAATAATACACTGCATATTACGTTATATTATAAGGTATTTTCAATGATACACTGCATATTACGTTATATTATAAGGTATTTTCAGTGATACACTACAAATTACGATATATTATAAGGTATTTTCAATGATACACTGCTTATTACGTTATATCATAAGGTATTTTCAATGATACACTGCATATTACGTTATATTATAAGGTGTTTTCAATGATACACTGCATATTACGTTATATTGTAAGATATTTTCAATGGTAAACTACTATATATTATAAGGTATTTTCAATGATACACTGCATATTACGTTACATTATAAGGTATTTTCAATGTTACACTGCATATTACGTTATATTATAAGGTGTTTTCATTGATACACTACAAATTACCATATATTATAAGTTATTTTCAATGATACACTGCATATCACGTTATATCATAAGGTATTTTCAATGATACACTGCATATTACGTTATATTATAAGGTATTTTCAGTGATACACTACAAATTACGATATATTATAAGGTATTTTCAATGGTACATTGCATATTACGTTATATTATAAGGCATTTTTATTGATACACTGCAAATTACCATATATAATAAGGTATTTTCAATGATACACTGCATATTACGATACATTATATGGTATTTTCAATGATACACTGCATATTACGTTATATTATAAGGTATTTTCAATGGTAAACTACTATATATTATAAGGTATTTCCAATGATACACTGCATATTACGATATATTATATGGTATTTTCAATGATACACTGCATATTACGTTATAATATAAGGTATTTTCAATAATACACTGCATATTACGTTATATTATAAGGTGTTTTCAATGATACACTGCATATTACGTTATATTATAAGGTATTTTCAATGATACACTGCATATTACGATATATTATATGGTATTTTCAATGGTAAACTACTATATATTATAAGGTGTTTTCAATGATACACTGCAAATATTACGTTATATTATAAGGTGTTTTCAATGATACACTGCATATTACGATATATTATATGGTATTTTCAATGATACACTGCATATTACGTTATAATATAAGGTATTTTCAATAATACACTGCATATTACGTTATATTATAAGGTATTTTCAATGATACACTGCATATTACGTTATATTATAAGGTATTTTCAGTGATACACTACAAATTACGATATATTATAAGGTATTTTCAATGATACACTGCTTATTACGTTATATCATAAGGTATTTTCAATGATACACTACAAATTACCATATATTATAAGTTATTTTCAATGATACACTGCATATCACGTTATATCATAAGGTATTTTCAATGATACACTGCATATTACGTTATATTATAAGGTGTTTTCAATGATACACTGCATATTACGTTATATTAAAAGGTGTTTTCAATGATACACTGCATATTACGTTATATTATAAGGTATTTTCAATAATACACTACAAATTACGATATATTGTAAGGTATTTTCAATGGTACACTGCATATTACGTTATATTATAAGGCATTTTCATTGATACACTGCAAATTACCATATGTAATAAGGTATTTTCAATGATACACTGCATATTACGTTATATTATAAGGTATTTTCAATGGTAAACTACTATATATTATAAGGTATTTTCAATGATACACTGCATATTACGTTACATTATAAGGTATTTTCAATGTTACACTGCATATTACGTTATATTATAAGGTGTTTTCATTGATACACTACAAATTACCATATATTATAAGTTATTTTCAATGATACACTGCATATCACGTTATATCATAAGGTATTTTCAATGATACACTGCATATTACGTTATATTATAAGGTGTTTTCAATGATACACTGCATATTACGTTATATTAAAAGGTGTTTTCAATGATACACTGCATATTACGTTATATTATAAGGTATTTTCAATAATACACTACAAATTACGATATATTGTAAGGTATTTTCAATGGTACACTGCATATTACGTTATATTATAAGGCATTTTCATTGATACACTGCAAATTACCATATGTAATAAGGTATTTTCAATGATACACTGCATATTACGTTATATTATAAGGTATTTTCAATGGTAAAACTACTATATATTATAAGGTATTTTCAATGATAAACTACTATATATTATAAGGTATATTCAATGATAAACTACTATATATTATAAGGTATTTTCAACGATAATCTACAATATATTATAAGGTATTTTCAATGATACACTGCATATTACGTTATATTATAAGATATTATCAATGATACACTGCATATTACGATATATTATAAGGTATTTTCAATGATACACTGCATACTACGTTATATTATAAGGTATTTTCAATGATTACACTGCATATTACGTTATATTATAAGGTATTTTCAATGATACACTGCATATTACGTTATATTATAAGGTATTTTCAATGTTACACTGCATATTACGTTATATTATAAGGTGTCTTCATTGATACACTACAAATTACCATATATTATAAGTTATTTTCAATGATACACTGCATATCACGTTATATCATAAAGGTATTTTCAATGATACACTGCATATTACGTTATAATTATAAGGTATTTTCAGTGATACACTACAAATTACTATATATTATAAAGGTATTTTCAATGATACACTGTATATTACGATATATTATATGGTATTTTCAATGATACACTGCATATTACGTTATATTAGAAGTTATTTTCAATGATACACTGCATATTACGTTATATTATAAGGTAGTTTCAATGGTAAACTACTATATATTATAAGGTATTTTCAATGATACACTGCATATTAGGCTATATTATAAGGTATTTTCAATGATACACTGCATATTACGTTATATTATAAGGTATTTTCAATGATACACTGCATATTACGATATATTATATGGTATTTTCAATGGTAAACTACTATATATTATAAGGTGTTTTCAATGATACACTGCAAATATTACGTTATATTATAAGGTGTTTTCAATGATACACTGCATATTACGATATATTATATGGTATTTTCAATGATACACTGCATATTACGTTATAAATATAAGGTATTTTCAATAATACACTGCATATTACGTTATATTATAAGGTATTTTCAATGATACACTGCATATTACGTTATATTATAAGGTATTTTCAGTGATACACTACAAATTACGATATATTATAAGGTATTTTCAATGATACACTGCTTATTACGTTATATCATAAGGTATTTTCAATGATACACTGCATATTACGTTATATTATAAGGTGTTTTCAATGATACACTGCATATTACGTTATATTGTAAGATATTTTCAATGGTAAACTACTATATATTATAAGGTATTTTCAATGATACACTGCATATTACGTTACATTATAAGGTATTTTCAATGTTACACCTGCATATTACGTTATATTATAAGGTGTTTTCATTGATACACTACAAATTACCATATATTATAAGTTATTTTCAATGATACACTGCATATCACGTTATATCATAAGGTATTTTCAATGATACACTGCATATTACGTTATATTATAAGGTGTTTTCAATGATACACTGCATATTACGTTATATTAAAAGGTGTTTTCAATGATACACTGCATATTACGTTATATTATAAGGTATTTTCAATAATACACTACAAATTACGATATATTGTAAGGTATTTTCAATGGTACACTGCATATTACGTTATATTATAAGGCATTTTCATTGATACACTGCAAATTACCATATGTAATAAGGTATTTTCAATGATACACTGCATATTACGTTATATTATAAGGTATTTTCAATGGTAAACTACTATATATTATAAGGTATTTTCAATGATAAACTACTATATATTATAAGGTATATTCAATGATAAACTACTATATATTATAAGGTATTTTCAACGATAATCTACAATATATTATAAGGTATTTTCAATGATACACTGCATATTACGTTATATTATAAGATATTATCAATGATACACTGCATATTACGATATATTATATGGTATTTTCAATGATACACTGCATACTACGTTATATTATAAGGTATTTTCAATGATACACTGCATATTACGTTATATTATAAGGTATTTTCAATGATACACTGCATATTACGTTATATTATAAGGTATTTTCAATGTTACACTGCATATTACGTTATATTATAAGGTGTCTTCATTGATACACTACAAATTACCATATATTATAAGTTATTTTCAATGATACACTGCATATCACGTTATATCATAAGGTATTTTCAATGATACACTGCATATTACGTTATATTATAAGGTATTTTCAGTGATACACTACAAATTACTATATATTATAAGGTATTTTCAATGATACACTGTATATTACGATATATTATATGGTATTTTCAATGATACACTGCATATTACGTTATATTAGAAGTTATTTTCAATGATACACTGCATATTACGTTATATTATAAGGTAGTTTCAATGGTAAACTACTATATATTATAAGGTATTTTCAATGATACACTGCATATTAGGCTATATTATAAGGTATTTTCAATGATACACTGCATATTACGTTATATTATAAGGTATTTTCAGTGATACACTACAAATTACGTTATATTGTAAGATATTTTCAATGGTAAACTACTATATATTATAAGGTATTTTCAATGATACACTGCATATTACGTTATATTATAAGGTATTTTCAATGTTACACTGCATATTACGTTATATTATAAGGTGTTTTCATTGATACACTACAAATTACCATATATTATAAGTTATTTTCAATGATACACTGCATATCACGTTATATCATAAGGTATTTTCAATGATACACTGCATATTACGTTATATTATAAGGTGTTTTCAATGATACACTGCATATTACGTTATATTAAAAGGTGTTTTCAATGATACACTGCATATTACGTTATATTATAAGGTATTTTCAATAATACACTACAAATTACGATATATTATAAGGTATTTTCAATGGTACACTGCATATTACGTTATATTATAAGGCATTTTCATTGATACACTGCAAATTACCATATATAATAAGGTATTTTCAATGATACACTGCATATTACGTTATATTATAAGGTATTTTCAATGGTAAACTACTATATATTATAAGGTATTTTCAATGATAAACTACTATATATTATAAGGTATATTCAATGATAAACTACTATATATTATAAGGTATTTTCAACGATAATCTACAATATATTATAAGGTATTTTCAATGACACACTGCATATTACGTTATATTATAAGATATTATCAATGATACACTGCATATTACGATATATTATATGGTATTTTCAATGATACACTGCATACTACGTTATATTATAAGGTATTTTCAATGATACACTGCATATTACGTTATATTATCAGGTATTTTCAATGATACACTGCATATTACGTTATATTATAAGATATTATCAATGATACACTGCATATTACGTTATAATATAAGGTATTTTCAATGATACACTGCATATTACGTTATATTATAAGGTATTTTCAATGATACACTGCATATTACGTTATTTTATAAGGTATTTTCAGTGATACACTACAAATTACGATATATTGTAAGGTATTTTCAATGATACACTGCATATTACGTTATATCATAAGGTATTTTCAATGATACACTACAAATTACCATATATTATAAGGTATTTTCAATGATACACTGCATATTACGTTATATTGTAAGATATTTTCAATGTTAAACTACTATATATTATAAGGTATTTTCAATGATATACTGCATATTACGTTATATTATAAGGTATTTTCAAAGTTACACTGCATATTACGTTATATTATAAGGTGTTTTCAATGATACACTGCATATTACGTTATATTATAAGGTATTTTCAATAATACACTTCAAATTACGATATATTATAAGGTATTTTCAATGGTACACTGCATATTACGTTACATTATAAGGTATTTTCAATGATACACTGCATATTACGTTATATTATAAGGTATTTTCAATAATACACTACAAATTACGATATATTATAAGGTATTTTCAATGGTACACTGCATATTACGTTATATTATAAGGCATTTTCATTGATACACTGCAAATTACCATATATAATAAGGTATTTTCAATGATACACTGCATATTACGTTATATTATAAGGTATTTTCAATGATACACTACAAATAACGATATATTATAAGGTATTTTCAATGATACACTGCATATTACGTTATATTATAAGGTATTTTCAATAATACACTACAAATTACGATATATTATAAGGTATTTTCAATGGTACACTGCATATTACGTTATATTATAAGGCATTTTCATTGATACACTGCAAATTACCATATATAATAAGGTATTTTCAATGATACACTGCATATTACGTTATATTATAAGGTATTTTCAATGATACACTACAAATAACGATATATTATAAGGTATTTTCAATGATACACTGCATATTACGTTATATTATAAGGTATTTTCATTGATACACTACAAATGCCCATATATTAAAAGGTATTTTCATTGATACACTACAAATTACCCTATATTATAAGGTATTTTCAATGATACACTGCATATTACGTTATATTATAAGGTATTTTCAATGATACACTGCATATTACGATATATTATAAGATATTATCAATGATACACTGCATATTACGATATATTATATGGTATTTTCAATGATACACTGCATACTACGTTATATTATAAGGTATTTTCAATGATACACTGCATATTACGTTATATTATAAGGTATTTTCAATGATACACTGCATATTACGTTATATTATAAGGTATTTTCAACGATACACTGCATATTACGATATATTATATGGTATTTTCAATGATACACTGCATATTACGTTATAATATAAGGTTTTTTCAATGATACACTGCATATTACGTTATATCATAAGGTATTTTCAATGATACACTGCATATTACGTTATATTATAAGGTATTTTCAATGATACACTGCATATTACGTTATATTATAAAGTATTTTCAATGATACACTGCATATTACGATATATTATATGGTATTTTCAATGATATACTGCATATTACGTTATATTATAAGGTATTTTCAATGTTACACTGCATATTACGTTATATTATAAGGTGTTTTCATTGATACACTACAAATTACCATATATTATAAGTTATTTTCAATGATACACTGCATATCACGTTATATCATAAGGTATTTTCAATGATACACTGCATATTACGTTATATTATAAGGTGTTTTCAATGATACACTGCATATTACGTTATATTATAAGGTATTTTCAATAATACACTACAAATTACGATATATTATAAGGTATTTTCAATGGTACACTGCATATTACGTTATATTATAAGGCATTTTCAATGATACACTGCATATTACGTTATATTATAAGGTATTTTCAACGATACACTGCATATTACGATATATTATATGGTATTTTCAATGATACACTGCATATTACGTTATAATATAAGGTTTTTTCAATGATACACTGCATATTACGTTATATCATAAGGTATTTTCAATGATACACTGCATATTACGTTATATTATAAGGTATTTTCAATGATACACTGCATATTACGTTATATTATAAAGTATTTTCAATGATACACTGCATATTACGATATATTATATGGTATTTTCAATGATATACTGCATATTACGTTATATTATAAGGTATTTTCAATGTTACACTGCATATTACGTTATATTATAAGGTGTTTTCATTGATACACTACAAATTACCATATATTATAAGTTATTTTCAATGATACACTGCATATCACGTTATATCATAAGGTATTTTCAATGATACACTGCATATTACGTTATATTATAAGGTGTTTTCAATGATACACTGCA
Organism: Lasioglossum lativentre; assembly: GCA_916610255.1. NCBI lineage: Eukaryota > Metazoa > Arthropoda > Insecta > Hymenoptera > Halictidae > Lasioglossum > Lasioglossum lativentre. The sequence continues at coordinate 28,398 of CAKAJI010000827.1, forward strand.
TATTACGTTATATTATAAGGTATTTTCAATAATACACTACAAATTACGATATATTATAAGGTATTTTCAATGGTACACTGCATATTACGTTATATTATAAGGCATTTTCATTGATACACTGCAAATTACCATATATAATAAGGTATTTTCAATGATACACTGCATATTACGTTATATTATAAGGTATTTTCAATGATACACTACAAATAACGATATATTATAAGGTATTTTCAATGATACACTGCATATTACGTTATATTATAAGGTATTTTCATTGATACACTACAAATGCCCATATATTAAAAGGTATTTTCATTGATACACTACAAATTACCCTATATTATAAGGTATTTTCAATGATACACTGCATATTACGTTATATTATTAGGTATTTTCAATGATACACTGCATATTACGATATATTATAAGATATTATCAATGATACACTGCATATTACGATATATTATATGGTATTTTCAATGATACACTGCATACTACGTTATATTATAAGGTATTTTCAATGATACACTGCATATTACGTTATATTATAAGGTATTTTCAATGATACACTGCAAATTACGTTATATTATAAGGTATTTTCAACGATACACTGCATATTACGATATATTATATGGTATTTTCAATGATACACTGCATATTACGTTATAATATAAGGTATTTTCAATGAACACACTGCATATTACGTTATATTATAAAGTATTTTCAATGATACACTGCATATTACGTTATATTATAAGGTATTTTCAGTGATACACTACAAATTACGATATATTGTAAGGTATTTTCAATGATACACTGCATATTACGTTATATCATAAGGTATTTTCAGTGATACACTACAAATTACCATATATTATAAGGTATTTTCAATGATACACTGCATATTACGTTATATTGTAAGATATTTTCAATGGTAAACTACTATATATTATAAGGTATTTTCAATGATATACTGCATATTACGTTATATTATAAGGTATTTTCAAAGTTACACTGCATATTACGTTATATTATAAGGTGTTTTCAATGATACACTGCATATTACGTTATATTATAAGGTATTTTCAATAATACACTTCAAATTACGATATATTATAAGGTATTTTCAATGGTACACTGTATATTACGTTACATTATAAGGTATTTTCAATGATACACTGCATATTACGTTATATTATAAGGTATTTTCAATGATACACTACAAATAACGATATATTATAAGGTATTTTCAATGATACACTGCATATTACGTTATATTATAAGGTATTTTCAATGAAACACTGCATATTACGATATATTATAACGTATTATCATTGATACACTGTATATTACGATATATTATAAGGTATTTTCAATGATATACTGCATATTACGTTATATTATAAGGTATTTTCAATGTTACACTGCATATTACGTTATATTATAAGGTGTTTTCATTGATACACTACAAATTACCATATATTATAAGTTATTTTCAATGATACACTGCATATCACGTTATATCATAAGGTATTTTCAATGATACACTGCATATTACGTTATATTATAAGGTATTTTCAATGATACACTGCATATTACGTTATATTATAAGGTATTTTCAATAATACACTACAAATTACGATATATTATAAGGTATTTTCAATGGTACACTGCATATTACGTTATATTATAAGGCATTTTCATTGATACACTGCAAATTACCATATATAATAAGGTATTTTCAATGATACACTGCATATTACGTTATATTATAAGGTATTTTCAATGATACACTGCATATTACGTTATATTATAAAGTATTTTCAATGATACACTGCATATTACGATATATTATATGGTATTTTCAATGATATACTGCATATTACGTTATATTATAAGGTATTTTCAATGTTACACTGCATATTACGTTATATTATAAGGTGTTTTCATTGATACACTACAAATTACCATATATTATAAGTTATTTTCAATGATACACTGCATATCACGTTATATCATAAGGTATTTTCAATGATACACTGCATATTACGTTATATTATAAGGTGTTTTCAATGATACACTGCATATTACGTTATATTATAAGGTATTTTCAATAATACACTACAAATTACGATATATTATAAGGTATTTTCAATGGTACACTGCATATTACGTTATATTATAAGGCATTTTCAATGATACACTGCATATTACGTTATATTATAAGGTATTTTCAACGATACACTGCATATTACGATATATTATATGGTATTTTCAATGATACACTGCATATTACGTTATAATATAAGGTTTTTTCAATGATACACTGCATATTACGTTATATCATAAGGTATTTTCAATGATACACTGCATATTACGTTATATTATAAGGTATTTTCAATGATACACTGCATATTACGTTATATTATAAAGTATTTTCAATGATACACTGCATATTACGATATATTATATGGTATTTTCAATGATATACTGCATATTACGTTATATTATAAGGTATTTTCAATGTTACACTGCATATTACGTTATATTATAAGGTGTTTTCATTGATACACTACAAATTACCATATATTATAAGTTATTATCAATGATACACTGCATATCACGTTATATCATAAGGTATTTTCAATGATACACTGCATATTACGTTATATTATAAGGTGTTTTCAATGATACACTGCATATTACGTTATATTATAAGGTATTTTCAATAATACACTACAAATTACGATATATTATAAGGTATTTTCAATGGTACACTGCATATTACGTTATATTATAAGGCATTTTCATTGATACACTGCAAATTACCATATATAATAAGGTATTTTCAATGATACACTGCATATTACGTTATATTATAAGGTATTTTCAATGATACACTACAAATAACGATATATTATAAGTTATTTTCAATGATACACTGCATATTACGTTATATTATAAGGTATTTTCATTGATACACTACAAATGCCCATATATTAAAAGGTATTTTCATTGATACACTACAAATTACCCTATATTATAAGGTATTTTCAATGATACACTGCATATTACATTATATTATAAGGTATTTTCAATGATACACTGCATATTACGATATATTATAAGATATTATCAATGATACACTGCATATTACGATATATTATATGGTATTTTCAATGATACACTGCATACTACGATATATTATAAGGTATTTTCAATGATACACTGCATATTACGTTATATTATAAGGTATTTTCAATGATACACTGCAAATTACGTTATATTATAAGGTATTTTCAACGATACACTGCATATTACGATATATTATATGGTATTTTCAATGATACACTGCATATTACGTTATAATATAAGGTATTTTCAATGACACACTGCATATTACGTTATATTATAAAGTATTTTCAATGATACACTGCATATTACGTTATATTATAAGGTATTTTCAGTGATACACTACAAATTACGATATATTGTAAGGTATTTTCAATGATACACTGCATATTACGTTATATCATAAGGTATTTTCAATGATACACTACAAATTACCATATATTATAAGGTATTTTCAATGATACACTGCATATTACGTTATATTGTAAGATATTTTCAATGGTAAACTACTATATATTATAAGGTATTTTCAATGATATACTGCATATTACGTTATATTATAAGGTATTTTCAAAGTTACACTGCATATTACGTTATATTATAAGGTGTTTTCAATGATACACTGCATATTACGTTATATTATAAGGTATTTTCAATAATACACTTCAAATTACGATATATTATAAGGTATTTTCAATGGTACACTGTATATTACGTTACATTATAAGGTATTTTCAATGATACACTGCATATTACGTTATATTATAAGGTATTTTCAATGATACACTACAAATAACGATATATTATAAGGTATTTTCAATGATACACTGCATATTACGTTATATTATAAGGTATTTTCAATGATACACTGCATATTACGATATATTATAACGTATTATCATTGATACACTGTATATTACGATATATTATAAGGTATTTTCAATGATATACTGCATATTACGTTATATTATAAGGTATTTTCAATGTTACACTGCATATTACGTTATATTATAAGGTGTTTTCATTGATACACTACAAATTACCATATATTATAAGTTATTTTCAATGATACACTGCATATCACGTTATATCATAAGGTATTTTCAATGATACACTGCATATTACGTTATATTATAAGGTGTTTTCAATGATACACTGCATATTACGTTATATTATAAGGTATTTTCAATAATACACTACAAATTACGATATATTATAAGGTATTTTCAATGGTACACTGCATATTACGTTATATTATAAGGCATTTTCATTGATACACTGCAAATTACCATATATAATAAGGTATTTTCAATGATACACTGCATATTACGTTATATTATAAGGTATTTTCAATGATACACTACAAATAACGATATATTATATGGTATTTTCAATGATACACTGCATATTACGTTATAATATAAGGTTTTTTCAATGATACACTGCATATTACGTTATATTATAAGGTATTTTCAATGATACACTGCATATTACGTTATATCATAAGGTATTTTCAATAATACACTACAAATTACCATATATTATAAGGTATTTTCAATGATACACTGCATATTACGTTATATTGTAAGATATTTTCAATGGTAAACTACTATTTATTATAAGGTATTTTCAATGATATACTGCATATTACGTTATATTATAAGGTATTTTCAAAGTTACACTGCATATTACGTTATATTATAAGGTGTTTTCAATGATACACTGAATATTACGTTATATTATAAGGTATTTTCAATAATACACTTCAAATTACGATATATTATAAGGTATTTTCAATGGTACACTGCATATTACGTTATATTATAAGGTATTTTCAATGATACACTGCATATTACGTTATATTATAAGGTGTTTTCAATGATACACTGCATATTACGTTATATTATAAGGTATTTTCAATAATACACTACAAATTACGATATATTATAAGGTATTTTCAATGGTACACTGCATATTACGTTATATTATAAGGCATTTTCATTGATACACTGCAAATTACCATATATAATAAGGTATTTTCAATGATACACTGCATATTACGTTATATTATAAGGTATTTTCAATGATACACTACAAATAACGATATTTTATAAGGTATTTTCAATGATACACTGCATATTACGTTATATTATAAGGTATTTTCAATGGTAAACTACTATATAATATAAGGTATTTTCAATGATACACTGCATATTACGTTATATCATAAGGTATTTTCAATGATACACTGCAAATATTACGTTATATTATAAGGTGTTTTCAATGATACACTGCATACAACGTTATATTATAAGGTACTTTCAATGATAAACTACTATATATTATAAGGAATTTTCAATGATAAACTACTATATATTATAAGGTATATTCAATGATAAACTACTATATATTATAAGGTATTTTCAACGATAATCTACAATATATTATAAGGTATTTTCAATGATACACTGCATATTACGTTATATTATAAGGAATTTTCAATGATACACTGCATATTACGATACATTATATGGTATTTTCAATGGTAAACTACTATATATTATAAGGTATTTTCACTTATACACTGCATATTACGTTATATTTTAAGGTATTTTCAATGATACACTGCATATTACGTTATATTATAAGATATTATCAATGATACACTGCATATTACGATATATTATATGGTATTTTCAATGATACACTGCATACTACGTTATATTATAAGGTATTTTCAATGATACACTGCATATCACGTTATATTATAAGGCATTTTCATTGATACACTGCAAATTACCATATATAATAAGGTATTTTCAATGATACACTGCATATTACGTTATATTATAAGGTATTTTCAATGATACACTTCAAATAACGATATTTTATAAGGTTTTTTCAATGATACACTGCATATTACGTTATATTATAAGGTATTTTCAATGATACACTGCATATTACGTTATATTATAAGGTATTTTTAGTGATACACTACAAATTACGATATATTGTAAGGTATTTTCAATGATACACTGCATATTACGTTATATCATAAGGTATTTTCAATGATACACTACAAATTACCATATATTATAAGGTATTTTCAATGATACACTGCATATTACGTTATATTGTAAGATATTTGCAATGGTAAACTACTATATATTATAAGGTATTTTCAATGATATACTGCATATTACGTTATATTATAAGGTATTTTCAAAGTTACACTGCATATTACGTTATATTATAAGGTGTTTTCAATGATACACTGAATATTACGTTATATTATAAGGTATTTTCAATAATACACTTCAAATTACGATATATTATAAGGTATTTTCAATGGTACACTGCATATTACGTTATATTATAAGGTATTTTCAATGATACACTGCATATTACGTTATATTATAAGGTGTTTTCAATGATACACTGCATATTACGTTATATTATAAGGTATTTTCAATAATACACTACAAATTACGATATATTATAAGGTATTTTCAATGGTACACTGCATATTACGTTATATTATAAGGCATTTTCATTGATACACTGCAAATTACCATATATAATAAGGTATTTTCAATGATACACTGCATATTACGTTATATTATAATGTATTTTCAATGATACACTACAAATAACGATATTTTATAAGGTATTTTCAATGATACACTGCATATTACGTTATATTATAAGGTATTTTCAATGGTAAACTACTATATAATATAAGGTATTTTCAATGATACACTGCATATTACGTTATATCATAAGGTATTTTCAATGATACACTGCAAATATTACGTTATATTATAAGGTGTTTTCAATGATACACTGCATACAACGTTATATTATAAGGTACTTTCAATGATAAACTACTATATATTATAAGGTATTTTCAATGATAAACTACTATATATTATAAGGTATATTCAATGATAAACTACTATATATTATAAGGTATTTTCAACGATAATCTACAATATATTATAAGGTATTTTCAATGATACACTGCATATTACGTTATATTATAAGGAATTTTCAATGATACACTGCATATTACGATACATTATATGGTATTTTCAATGGTAAACTACTATATATTATAAGGTATTTTCACTTATACACTGCATATTACGTTATATTTTAAGGTATTTTCAATGATACACTGCATATTACGTTATATTATAAGATATTATCAATGATACACTGCATATTACGATATATTATATGGTATTTTCAATGATACACTGCATACTACGTTATATTATAAGGTATTTTCAATGATACACTACATATCACGTTATATTATAAGGCATTTTCATTGATACACTGCAAATTACCATATATAATAAGGTATTTTCAATGATACACTGCATATTACGTTATATTATAAGGTATTTTCAATGATACACTACAAATAACGATATTTTATAAGGTTTTTTCAATGATACACTGCATATTACGTTATATTATAAGGTATTTTCAATGATACACTGCATATTACGTTATATTATAAGGTATTTTTAGTGATACACTACAAATTACGATATATTGTGAGGTATTTTCAATGATACACTGCATATTACGTTATATCATAAGGTATTTTCAATGATACACTACAAATTACCATATATTATAAGGTATTTTCAATGATACACTGCATATTACGTTATATTGTAAGATATTTGCAATGGTAAACTACTATATATTATAAGGTATTTTCAATGATATACTGCATATTACGTTATATTATAAGGTATTTTCAAAGTTACACTGCATATTACGTTATATTATAAGGTGTTTTCAATGATACACTGCATATTACGTTATATTATAAGGTATTTTCAATAATACACTTCAAATTACGATATATTATAAGGTATTTTCAATGGTACACTGCATATTACGTTATATTATAAGGTATTTTCAATGATACACTGCATATTACGTTATATTATAAGGTGTTTTCAATGATACACTGCATATTACGTTATATTATAAGGTATTTTCAATGATACACTACAAATAACGATATATTATAAGGTATTTTCAATGATACACTGCATATTACGTTATATTATAAGGTATTTTCATTGATACACTACAAATGCCCATATATTAAAAGGTATTTTCATTGATACACTACAAATTACCCTATATTATAAGGTATTTTCAATGATACACTGCATATTACGTTATATTATAAGGTATTTTCAATGATACACTGCATATTACGATATATTATAAGATATTATCAATGATACACTGCATATTACGATATATTATATGGTATTTTCAATGATACACTGCATACTACGTTATATTATAAGGTATTTTCAATGATACACTGCATATTACGTTATATTATAAGGTATTTTCAATGATACACTGCATATTACGTTATATTATAAGGTATTTTCAACGATACACTGCATATTACGATATATTATATGGTATTTTCAATGATACACTGCATATTACGTTTTATAATAAGGTATTTTCAATGATACACTGCATATTACGTTATATTATAAGGTATTTTCAATGGTACACTGCATATTACGTTATATTATAAGGCATTTTCATTGATACACTGCAAATTACCATATATAATAAGGTATTTTCAATGATACACTGCATATTACGTTATATTATAAGGTATTTTCAATGATACACTACAAATAACGATATATTATAAGGTATTTTCAATGATACACTGCATATTACGATATATTATAAGATATTATCAATGATACACTGCATATTACGATATATTATATGGTATTTTCAATGATACACTGCATACTACGTTATATTATAAGGTATTTTCAATGATACACTGCATACTACGTTATATTATAAGGTATTTTCAATGATACACTGCATATCACGTTATATTATAAGGCATTTTCATTGATACACTGCAAATTACCATATATAATAAGGTATTTTCAATGATACACTGCATATTACGTTATATTATAAGGTATTTTCAATGATACACTACAAATAACGATATTTTATAAGGTTTTTTCAATGATACACTGCATATTACGTTATATTATAATGTATTTTTAGTGATACACTACAAATTACGATATATTGTAAGGTATTTTCAATGATACACTGCATATTACGTTATATCATAAGGTATTTTCAATGATACACTACAAATTACCATATATTATAAGGTATTTTCAATGATACACTGCATATTACGTTATATTGTAAGATATTTGCAATGGTAAACTACTAAATATTATAAGGTATTTTCAATGATATACTGCATATTACGTTATATTATAAGGTATTTTCAAAGTTACACTGCATATTACGTTATATTATAAGGTGTTTTCAATGATACACTGCATATTACGTTATATTATAAGGTATTTTCAATAATACACTTCAAATTACGATATATTATAAGGTATTTTCAATGATACACTGCATATTACGATATATTATATGGTATTTTCAATGATACACTGCATACTACGTTATATTATAAGGTATTTTCAATGATACACTGCATATTACGTTATATTATAAGGTATTTTCAATGATACACTGCATATTACGTTATATTATAAGGTATTTTCAACGATACACTGCATATTACGATATATTATATGGTATTTTCAATGATACACTGCATATTACGTTATAATATAAGGTATTTTCAATGATACACTGCATATTACGTTATATTATAAGGTATTTTCAATGGTACACTGCATATTACGTTATATTATAAGGCATTTTCATTGATACACTGCAAATTACCATATATAATAAGGTATTTTCAATGATACACTGCATATTACGTTATATTATAAGGTATTTTCAATGATACACTACAAATAACGATATATTATAAGGTATTTTCAATGATACACTGCATATTACGTTATATTATAAGGTATTTTCATTGATACACTACAAATGCCCATATATTAAAAGGTATTTTCATTGATACACTACAAATTACCCTATATTATAAGGTATTTTCAATGATACACTGCATATTACGTTATATTATAAGGTATTTTCAATGATACACTGCATATTACGATATATTATAAGATATTATCAATGATACACTGCATATTACGATATATTATATGGTATTTTCAATGATACACTGCATACTACGTTATATCATAAGGTATTTTCAATGATACACTGCATATTACGTTATATTATAAGGTATTTTCATTGATACACTACAAATGCCCATATATTAAAAGGTATTTTCATTGATACACTACAAATTACCCTATATTATAAGGTATTTTCAATGATACACTGCATATTACGTTATATTATAAGGTATTTTCAATGATACACTGCATATTACGATATATTATAAGATATTATCAATGATACACTGCATATTACGATATATTATATGGTATTTTCAATGATACACTGCATACTACGTTATATTATAAGGTATTTTCAATGATACACTGCATATTACGTTATATTATAAGGTATTTTCAATGATACACTACAAATAACGATATATTATAAGGTATTTTCAATGATACACTGCATATTACGTTACATTATAAGGTATTTTCAATGATACACTACAAATAACGATATATTATAAGGTATTTTCAATGATACACTGCATATTACGTTATATTATAAGGTATTTTCATTGATACACTACAAATGCCCATATATTAAAAGGTATTTTCATTGATACACTACAATTACCCTATATTATAAGTTATTTTCAATGATACACTGCATATTACGTTATATTATAAGGTATTTTCA
>CAKAJI010000828.1:0-7500 GCA_916610255.1 Lasioglossum lativentre
CTCTCGGACGCGTATTTACCGAGTTAACTTCCGGCGAGTCGCTTAGGTATCGCTGGAACGATAAAATTGCTAAGTACCGCGCCGTGTCGGTTAGACGGTTCGCGGTAAGAGTAAACTTTTTTCCTATCGTTCCTAGATGATTTTAAACGTTATATTCGTGGTAAACTGTGCATACGAAACCGTGTGTCGTGACGCCAGATTCTCTCGGACGCGTATTTACCGAGTTAACTTCCGGCGAGTCGCTTAGGTATCGCTGGAACGATAAAATTGCTAAGTACCGCGCCGTGTCGGTTAGACGGTTCGCGGTAAGAGTAAACTTTTTTCCTATCGTTCCTAGATGATTTTAAACGTTATATTCGTGGTAAACTGTGCATACGAAACCGTGTGTCGTGACGCCAGTTCTCTCGGACGCGTATTTACCGAGTTAACTTCCGGCGAGTCGCTTAGGTATCGCTGGAACGATAAAATTGCTAAGTACCGCGCCGTGTCGGTTAGACGGTTCGCGGTAAGAGTAAACTTTTTTCCTATCGTTCCTAGATGATTTTAAACGTTATATTCGTGGTAAACTGTGCATACGAAACCGTGTGTCGTGACGCCAGTTCTCTCGGACGCGTATTTACCGAGTTAACTTCCGGCGAGTCGCTTAGGTATCGCTGGAACGATAAAATTGCTAAGTACCGCGCCGTGTCGGTTAGACGGTTCGCGGTAAGAGTAAACTTTTTTCCTATCGTTCCTAGATGATTTTAAACGTTATATTCGTGGTAAACTGTGCATACGAAACCGTGTGTCGTGACGCCAGTTCTCTCGGACGCGTATTTACCGAGTTAACTTCCGGCGAGTCGCTTAGGTATCGCTGGAACGATAAAATTGCAAAGTACCCCGCCGTGTCGGTTAGACGGTTCGCGGTAAGAGTAAACTTTTTTCCTATCGTTCCTAGATGATTTTAAACGTTATATTCGTGGTAAACTGTGCATACGAAACCGTGTGTCGTGACGCCAGTTCTCTCGGACGCGTATTTACCGAGTTAACTTCCGGCGAGTCGCTTAGGTATCGCTGGAACGATAAAATTGCTAAGTACCGCGCCGTGTCGGTTAGACGGTTCGCGGTAAGAGTAAACTTTTTTCCTATCGTTCCTAGATGATTTTAAACGTTATATTCGTGGTAAACTGTGCATACGAAACCGTGTGTCGTGACGCCAGTTCTCTCGGACGCGTATTTACCGAGTTAACTTCCGGCGAGTCGCTTAGGTATCGCTGGAACGATAAAATTGCTAAGTACCGCGCCGTGTCGGTTAGACGGTTCGCGGTAAGAGTAAACTTTTTTCCTATCGTTCCTAGATGATTTTAAACGTTATATTCGTGGTAAACTGTGCATACGAAACCGTGTGTCGTGACGCCAGTTCTCTCGGACGCGTATTTACCGAGTTAACTTCCGGCGAGTCGCTTAGGTATCGCTGGAACGATAAAATTGCTAAGTACCGCGCCGTGTCGGTTAGACGGTTCGCGGTAAGAGTAAACTTTTTTCCTATCGTTCCTAGATGATTTTAAACGTTATATTCGTGGTAAACTGTGCATACGAAACCGTGTGTCGTGACGCCAGTTCTCTCGGACGCGTATTTACCGAGTTAACTTCCGGCGAGTCGCTTAGGTATCGCTGGAACGATAAAATTGCTAAGTACCGCGCCGTGTCGGTTAGACGGTTCGCGGTAAGAGTAAACTTTTTTCCTATCGTTCCTAGATGATTTTAAACGTTATATTCGTGGTAAACTGTGCATACGAAACCGTGTGTCGTGACGCCAGTTCTCTCGGACGCGTATTTACCGAGTTAACTTCCGGCGAGTCGCTTAGGTATCGCTGGAACGATAAAATTGCTAAGTACCGCGCCGTGTCGGTTAGACGGTTCGCGGTAAGAGTAAACTTTTTTCCTATCGTTCCTAGATGATTTTAAACGTTATATTCGTGGTAAACTGTGCATACGAAACCGTGTGTCGTGACGCCAGTTCTCTCGGACGCGTATTTACCGAGTTAACTTCCGGCGAGTCGCTTAGGTATCGCTGGAACGATAAAATTGCTAAGTACCGCGCCGTGTCGGTTAGACGGTTCGCGGTAAGAGTAAACTTTTTTCCTATCGTGCCTAGATGATTTTAAACGTTATAGTCGTGGTAAACTGTGCATACGAAACCGTGTGTCGTGACGCCAGTTCTCTCGGACGCGTATTTACCGAGTTAACTTCCGGCGAGTCGCTTAGGTATCGCTGGAACGATAAAATTGCTAAGTACCGCGCCGTGTCGGTTAGACGGTTCGCGGTAAGAGTAAACTTTTTTCCTATCGTTCCTAGATGATTTTAAACGTTATATTCGTGGTAAACTGTGCATACGAAACCGTGTGTCGTGACGCCAGTTCTCTCGGACGCGTATTTACCGAGTTAACTTCCGGCGAGTCGCTTAGGTATCGCTGGAACGATAAAATTGCTAAGTACCGCGCCGTGTCGGTTAGACGGTTCGCGGTAAGAGTAAACTTTTTTCCTATCGTTCCTAGATGATTTTAAACGTTATATTCGTGGTAAACTGTGCATACGAAACCGTGTGTCGTGACGCCAGTTCTCTCGGACGCGTATTTACCGAGTTAACTTCCGGCGAGTCGCTTAGGTATCGCTGGAACGATAAAATTGCTAAGTACCGCGCCGTGTCGGTTAGACGGTTCGCGGTAAGAGTAAACTTTTTTCCTATCGTTCCTAGATGATTTTAAACGTTATATTCGTGGTAAACTGTGCATACGAAACCGTGTGTCGTGACGCCAGTTCTCTCGGACGCGTATTTACCGAGTTAACTTCCGGCGAGTCGCTTAGGTATCGCTGGAACGATAAAATTGCTAAGTACCGCGCCGTGTCGGTTAGACGGTTCGCGGTAAGAGTAAACTTTTTTCCTATCGTTCCTAGATGATTTTAAACGTTATATTCGTGGTAAACTGTGCATACGAAACCGTGTGTCGTGACGCCAGTTCTCTCGGACGCGTATTTACCGAGTTAACTTCCGGCGAGTCGCTTAGGTATCGCTGGAACGATAAAATTGCTAAGTACCGCGCCGTGTCGGTTAGACGGTTCGCGGTAAGAGTAAACTTTTTTCCTATCGTTCCTAGATGATTTTAAACGTTATATTCGTGGTAAACTGTGCATACGAAACCGTGTGTCGTGACGCCAGTTCTCTCGGACGCGTATTTACCGAGTTAACTTCCGGCGAGTCGCTTAGGTATCGCTGGAACGATAAAATTGCTAAGTACCGCGCCGTGTCGGTTAGACGGTTCGCGGTAAGAGTAAACTTTTTTCCTATCGTTCCTAGATGATTTTAAACGTTATATTCGTGGTAAACTGTGCATACGAAACCGTGTGTCGTGACGCCAGTTCTCTCGGACGCGTATTTACCGAGTTAACTTCCGGCGAGTCGCTTAGGTATCGCTGGAACGATAAAATTGCTAAGTACCGCGCCGTGTCGGTTAGACGGTTCGCGGTAAGAGTAAACTTTTTTCCTATCGTTCCTAGATGATTTTAAACGTTATATTCGTGGTAAACTGTGCATACGAAACCGTGTGTCGTGACGCCAGTTCTCTCGGACGCGTATTTACCGAGTTAACTTCCGGCGAGTCGCTTAGGTATCGCTGGAACGATAAAATTGCTAAGTACCGCGCCGTGTCGGTTAGACGGTTCGCGGTAAGAGTAAACTTTTTTCCTATCGTTCCTAGATGATTTTAAACGTTATATTCGTGGTAAACTGTGCATACGAAACCGTGTGTCGTGACGCCAGTTCTCTCGGACGCGTATTTACCGAGTTAACTTCCGGCGAGTCGCTTAGGTATAGCTGGAACGATAAAATTGCTAAGTACCGCGCCGTGTCGGTTAGACGGTTCGCGGTAAGAGTAAACTTTTTTCCTATCGTTCCTAGATGATTTTAAACGTTATATTCGTGGTAAACTGTGCATACGAAACCGTGTGTCGTGACGCCAGTTCTCTCGGACGCGTATTTACCGAGTTAACTTCCGGCGAGTCGCTTAGGAATCGCTGGAACGATAAAATTGCTAAGTACCGCGCCGTGTCGGTTAGACGGTTCGCGGTAAGAGTAAACTTTTTTCCTATCGTTCCTAGATGATTTTAAACGTTATATTCGTGGTAAACTGTGCATACGAAACCGTGTGTCGTGACGCCAGTTCTCTCGGACGCGTATTTACCGAGTTAACTTCCGGCGAGTCGCTTAGGTATCGCTGGAACGATAAAATTGCTAAGTACCGCGCCGTGTCGGTTAGACGGTTCGCGGTAAGAGTAAACTTTTTTCCTATCGTTCCTAGATGATTTTAAACGTTATATTCGTGGTAAACTGTGCATACGAAACCGTGTGTCGTGACGCCAGTTCTCTCGGACGCGTATTTACCGAGTTAACTTCCGGCGAGTCGCTTAGGTATCGCTGGAACGATAAAATTGCTAAGTACCGCGCCGTGTCGGTTAGACGGTTCGCGGTAAGAGTAAACTTTTTTCCTATCGTTCCTAGATGATTTTAAACGTTATATTCGTGGTAAACTGTGCATACGAAACCGTGTGTCGTGACGCCAGTTCTCTCGGACGCGTATTTACCGAGTTAACTTCCGGCGAGTCGCTTAGGTATCGCTGGAACGATAAAATTGCTAAGTACCGCGCCGTGTCGGTTAGACGGTTCGCGGTAAGAGTAAACTTTTTTCCTATCGTTCCTAGATGATTTTAAACGTTATATTCGTGGTAAACTGTGCATACGAAACCGTGTGTCGTGACGCCAGTTCTCTCGGACGCGTATTTACCGAGTTAACTTCCGGCGAGTCGCTTAGGTATCGCTGGAACGATAAAATTGCTAAGTACCGCGCCGTGTCGGTTAGACGGTTCGCGGTAAGAGTAAACTTTTTTCCTATCGTTCCTAGATGATTTTAAACGTTATATTCGTGGTAAACTGTGCATACGAAACCGTGTGTCGTGACGCCAGTTCTCTCGGACGCGTATTTACCGAGTTAACTTCCGGCGAGTCGCTTAGGTATCGCTGGAACGATAAAATTGCTAAGTACCGCGCCGTGTCGGTTAGACGGTTCGCGGTAAGAGTAAACTTTTTTCCTATCGTTCCTAGATGATTTTAAACGTTATATTCGTGGTAAACTGTGCATACGAAACCGTGTGTCGTGACGCCAGTTCTCTCGGACGCGTATTTACCGAGTTAACTTCCGGCGAGTCGCTTAGGTATCGCTGGAACGATAAAATTGCTAAGTACCGCGCCGTGTCGGTTAGACGGTTCGCGGTAAGAGTAAACTTTTTTCCTATCGTTCCTAGATGATTTTAAACGTTATATTCGTGGTAAACTGTGCATACGAAACCGTGTGTCGTGACGCCAGTTCTCTCGGACGCGTATTTACCGAGTTAACTTCCGGCGAGTCGCTTAGGTATCGCTGGAACGATAAAATTGCTAAGTACCGCGCCGTGTCGGTTAGACGGTTCGCGGTAAGAGTAAACTTTTTTCCTATCGTTCCTAGATGATTTTAAACGTTATATTCGTGGTAAACTGTGCATACGAAACCGTGTGTCGTGACGCCAGTTCTCTCGGACGCGTATTTACCGAGTTAACTTCCGGCGAGTCGCTTAGGTATCGCTGGAACGATAAAATTGCTAAGTACCGCGCCGTGTCGGTTAGACGGTTCGCGGTAAGAGTAAACTTTTTTCCTATCGTTCCTAGATGATTTTAAACGTTATATTCGTGGTAAACTGTGCATACGAAACCGTGTGTCGTGACGCCAGTTCTCTCGGACGCGTATTTACCGAGTTAACTTCCGGCGAGTCGCTTAGGTATCGCTGGAACGATAAAATTGCTAAGTACCGCGCCGTGTCGGTTAGACGGTTCGCGGTAAGAGTAAACTTTTTTCCTATCGTTCCTAGATGATTTTAAACGTTATATTCGTGGTAAACTGTGCATACGAAACCGTGTGTCGTGACGCCAGTTCTCTCGGACGCGTATTTACCGAGTTAACTTCCGGCGAGTCGCTTAGGTATCGCTGGAACGATAAAATTGCTAAGTACCGCGCCGTGTCGGTTAGACGGTTCGCGGTAAGAGTAAACTTTTTTCCTATCGTTCCTAGATGATTTTAAACGTTATATTCGTGGTAAACTGTGCATACGAAACCGTGTGTCGTGACGCCAGTTCTCTCGGACGCGTATTTACCGAGTTAACTTCCGGCGAGTCGCTTAGGTATCGCTGGAACGATAAAATTGCTAAGTACCGCGCCGTGTCGGTTAGACGGTTCGCGGTAAGAGTAAACTTTTTTCCTATCGTTCCTAGATGATATTAAACGTTATATTCGTGGTAAACTGTGCATACGAAACCGTGTGTCGTGACGCCAGTTCTCTCGGACGCGTATTTACCGAGTTAACTTCCGGCGAGTCGCGTAGGTATCGCTGGAACGATAAAATTGCTAAGTACCGCGCCGTGTCGGTTAGACGGTTCGCGGTAAGAGTAAACTTTTTTCCTATCGTTCCTAGATGATTTTAAACGTTATATTCGTGGTAAACTGTGCATACGAAACCGTGTGTCGTGACGCCAGTTCTCTCGGACGCGTATTTACCGAGTTAACTTCCGGCGAGTCGCGTAGGTATCGCTGGAACGATAAAATTGCTAAGTACCGCGCCGTGTCGGTTAGACGGTTCGCGGTAAGAGTAAACTTTTTTCCTATCGTTCCTAGATGATTTTAAACGTTATATTCGTGGTAAACTGTGCATACGAAACCGTGTGTCGTGACGCCAGTTCTCTCGGACGCGTATTTACCGAGTTAACTTCCGGCGAGTCGCTTAGGTATCGCTGGAACGATAAAATTGCTAAGTACCGCGCCGTGTCGGTTAGACGGTTCGCGGTAAGAGTAAACTTTTTTCCTATCGTTCCTAGATGATTTTAAACGTTATATTCGTGGTAAACTGTGCATACGAAACCGTGTGTCGTGACGCCAGTTCTCTCGGACGCGTATTTACCGAGTTAACTTCCGGCGAGTCGCTTAGGTATCGCTGGAACGATAAAATTGCTAAGTACCGCGCCGTGTCGGTTAGACGGTTCGCGGTAAGAGTAAACTTTTTTCCTATCGTTCCTAGATGATTTTAAACGTTATATTCGTGGTAAACTGTGCATACGAAACCGTGTGTCGTGACGCCAGTTCTCTCGGACGCGTATTTACCGAGTTAACTTCCGGCGAGTCGCTTAGGTATCGCTGGAACGATAAAATTGCTAAGTACCGCGCCGTGTCGGTTAGACGGTTCGCGGTAAGAGTAAACTTTTTTCCTATCGTTCCTAGATGATTTTAAACGTTATATTCGTGGTAAACTGTGCATACGAAACCGTGTGTCGTGACGCCAGTTCTCTCGGACGCGTATTTACCGAGTTAACTTCCGGCGAGTCGCTTAGGTATCGCTGGAACGATAAAATTGCTAAGTACCGCGCCGTGTCGGTTAGACGGT
>CAKAJI010000828.1:20000-35000 GCA_916610255.1 Lasioglossum lativentre
TGTCGTGACGCCAGTTCTCTCGGACGCGTATTATAAGCGAGTTAACTTCCGGCGAGTCGCTTAGGTATCGCTGGAACGATAAAATTGCTAAGTACCGCGCCGTGTCGGTTAGACGGTTCGCGGTAAGAGTAAACTTTTTTCCTATCGTTCCTAGATGATTTTAAACGTTATATTCGTGGTAAACTGTGCATACGAAACCGTGTGTCGTGACGCCAGTTCTCTCGGACGCGTATTTACCGAGTTAACTTCCGGCGAGTCGCTTAGGTATCGCTGGAACGATAAAATTGCTAAGTACCGCGCCGTGTCGGTTAGACGGTTCGCGGTAAGAGTAAACTTTTTTCCTATCGTTCCTAGATGATTTTAAACGTTATATTCGTGGTAAACTGTGCATACGAAACCGTGTGTCGTGACGCCAGTTCTCTCGGACGCGTATTTACCGAGTTAACTTCCGGCGAGTCGCTTAGGTATCGCTGGAACGATAAAATTGCTAAGTACCGCGCCGTGTCGGTTAGACGGTTCGCGGTAAGAGTAAACTTTTTTCCTATCGTTCCTAGATGATTTTAAACGTTATATTCGTGGTAAACTGTGCATACGAAACCGTGTGTCGTGACGCCAGTTCTCTCGGACGCGTATTTACCGAGTTAACTTCCGGCGAGTCGCTTAGGTATCGCTGGAACGATAAAATTGCTAAGTACCGCGCCGTGTCGGTTAGACGGTTCGCGGTAAGAGTAAACTTTTTTCCTATCGTTACTAGATGATTTTAAACGTTATATTCGTGGTAAACTGTGCATACGAAACCGTGTGTCGTGACGCCAGTTCTCTCGGACGCGTATTTACCGAGTTAACTTCCGGCGAGTCGCTTAGGTATCGCTGGAACGATAAAATTGCTAAGTACCGCGCCGTGTCGGTTAGACGGTTCGCGGTAAGAGTAAACTTTTTTCCTATCGTTCCTAGATGATTTTAAACGTTATATTCGTGGTAAACTGTGCATACGAAACCGTGTGTCGTGACGCCAGTTCTCTCGGACGCGTATTTACCGAGTTAACTTCCGGCGAGTCGCTTAGGTATCGCTGGAACGATAAAATTGCTAAGTACCGCGCCGTGTCGGTTAGACGGTTCGCGGTAAGAGTAAACTTTTTTCCTATCGTTCCTAGATGATTTTAAACGTTATATTCGTGGTAAACTGTGCATACGAAACCGTGTGTCGTGACGCCAGTTCTCTCGGACGCGTATTTACCGAGTTAACTTCCGGCGAGTCGCTTAGGTATCGCTGGAACGATAAAATTGCTAAGTACCGCGCCGTGTCGGTTAGACGGTTCGCGGTAAGAGTAAACTTTTTTCCTATCGTTCCTAGATGATTTTAAACGGTATATTCGTGGTAAACTGTGCATACGAAACCGTGTGTCGTGACGCCAGTTCTCTCGGACGCGTATTTACCGAGTTAACTTCCGGCGAGTCGCTTAGGTATCGCTGGAACGATAAAATTGCTAAGTACCGCGCCGTGTCGGTTAGACGGTTCGCGGTAAGAGTAAACTTTTTTCCTATCGTTCCTAGATGATTTTAAACGTTATATTCGTGGTAAACTGTGCATACGAAACCGTGTGTCGTGACGCCAGTTCTCTCGGACGCGTATTTACCGAGTTAACTTCCGGCGAGTCGCTTAGGTATCGCTGGAACGATAAAATTGCTAAGTACCGCGCCGTGTCGGTTAGACGGTTCGCGGTAAGAGTAAACTTTTTTCCTATCGTTCCTAGATGATTTTAAACGTTATATTCGTGGTAAACTGTGCATACGAAACCGTGTGTCGTGACGCCAGTTCTCTCGGACGCGTATTTACCGAGTTAACTTCCGGCGAGTCGCTTAGGTATCGCTGGAACGATAAAATTGCTAAGTACCGCGCCGTGTCGGTTAGACGGTTCGCGGTAAGAGTAAACTTTTTTCCTATCGTTCCTAGATGATTTTAAACGTTATATTCGTGGTAAACTGTGCATACGAAACCGTGTGTCGTGACGCCAGTTCTCTCGGACGCGTATTTACCGAGTTAACTTCCGGCGAGTCGCTTAGGTATCGCTGGAACGATAAAATTGCTAAGTACCGCGCCGTGTCGGTTAGACGGTTCGCGGTAAGAGTAAACTTTTTTCCTATCGTTCCTAGATGATTTTAAACGTTATATTCGTGGTAAACTGTGCATACGAAACCGTGTGTCGTGACGCCAGTTCTCTCGGACGCGTATTTACCGAGTTAACTTCCGGCGAGTCGCTTAGGTATCGCTGGAACGATAAAATTGCTAAGTACCGCGCCGTGTCGGTTAGACGGTTCGCGGTAAGAGTAAACTTTTTTCCTATCGTTCCTAGATGATTTTAAACGTTATATTCGTGGTAAACTGTGCATACGAAACCGTGTGTCGTGACGCCAGTTCTCTCGGACGCGTATTTACCGAGTTAACTTCCGGCGAGTCGCTTAGGTATCGCTGGAACGATAAAATTGCTAAGTACCGCGCCGTGTCGGTTAGACGGTTCGCGGTAAGAGTAAACTTTTTTCCTATCGTTCCTAGATGATTTTAAACGTTATATTCGTGGTAAACTGTGCATACGAAACCGTGTGTCGTGACGCCAGTTCTCTCGGACGCGTATTTACCGAGTTAACTTCCGGCGAGTCGCTTAGGTATCGCTGGAACGATAAAATTGCTAAGTACCGCGCCGTGTCGGTTAGACGGTTCGCGGTAAGAGTAAACTTTTTTCCTATCGTTCCTAGATGATTTTAAACGTTATATTCGTGGTAAACTGTGCATACGAAACCGTGTGTCGTGACGCCAGTTCTCTCGGACGCGTATTTACCGAGTTAACTTCCGGCGAGTCGCTTAGGTATCGCTGGAACGATAAAATTGCTAAGAACCGCGCCGTGTCGGTTAGACGGTTCGCGGTAAGAGTAAACTTTTTTCCTATCGTTCCTAGATGATTTTAAACGTTATATTCGTGGTAAACTGTGCATACGAAACCGTGTGTCGTGACGCCAGTTCTCTCGGACGCGTATTTACCGAGTTAACTTCCGGCGAGTCGCTTAGGTATCGCTGGAACGATAAAATTGCTAAGTACCGCGCCGTGTCGGTTAGACGGTTCGCGGTAAGAGTAAACTTTTTTCCTATCGTTCCTAGATGATTTTAAACGTTATATTCGTGGTAAACTGTGCATACGAAACCGTGTGTCGTGACGCCAGTTCTCTCGGACGCGTATTTACCGAGTTAACTTCCGGCGAGTCGCTTAGGTATCGCTGGAACGATAAAATTGCTAAGTACCGCGCCGTGTCGGTTAGACGGTTCGCGGTAAGAGTAAACTTTTTTCCTATCGTTCCTAGATGATTTTAAACGTTATATTCGTGGTAAACTGTGCATACGAAACCGTTTGTCGTGACGCCAGTTCTCTCGGACGCGTATTTACCGAGTTAACTTCCGGCGAGTCGCTTAGGTATCGCTGGAACGATAAAATTGCTAAGTACCGCGCCGTGTCGGTTAGACGGTTCGCGGTAAGAGTAAACTTTTTTCCTATCGTTCCTAGATGATTTTAAACGTTATATTCGTGGTAAACTGTGCATACGAAACCGTGTGTCGTGACGCCAGTTCTCTCGGACGCGTATTTACCGAGTTAACTTCCGGCGAGTCGCTTAGGTATCGCTGGAACGATAAAATTGCTAAATACCGCGCCGTGTCGGTTAGACGGTTCGCGGTAAGAGTAAACTTTTTTCCTATCGTTCCTAGATGATTTTAAACGTTATATTCGTGGTAAACTGTGCATACGAAACCGTGTGTCGTGACGCCAGTTCTCTCGGACGCGTATTTACCGAGTTAACTTCCGGCGAGTCGCTTAGGTATCGCTGGAACGATAAAATTGCTAAGTACCGCGCCGTGTCGGTTAGACGGTTCGCGGTAAGAGTAAACTTTTTTCCTATCGTTCCTAGATGATTTTAAACGTTATATTCGTGGTAAACTGTGCATACGAAACCGTGTGTCGTGACGCCAGTTCTCTCGGACGCGTATTTACCGAGTTAACTTCCGGCGAGTCGCTTAGGTATCGCTGGAACGATAAAATTGCTAAGTACCGCGCCGTGTCGGTTAGACGGTTCGCGGTAAGAGTAAACTTTTTTCCTATCGTTCCTAGATGATTTTAAACGTTATATTCGTGGTAAACTGTGCATACGAAACCGTGTGTCGTGACGCCAGTTCTCTCGGACGCGTATTTACCGAGTTAACTTCCGGCGAGTCGCTTAGGTATCGCTGGAACGATAAAATTGCTAAGTACCGCGCCGTGTCGGTTAGACGGTTCGCGGTAAGAGTAAACTTTTTTCCTATCGTTCCTAGATGATTTTAAACGTTATATTCGTGGTAAACTGTGCATACGAAACCGTGTGTCGTGACGCCAGTTCTCTCGGACGCGTATTTACCGAGTTAACTTCCGGCGAGTCGCTTAGGTATCGCTGGAACGATAAAATTGCTAAGTACCGCGCCGTGTCGGTTAGACGGTTCGCGGTAAGAGTAAACTTTTTTCCTATCGTTCCTAGATGATTTTAAACGTTATATTCGTGGTAAACTGTGCATACGAAACCGTGTGTCGTGACGCCAGTTCTCTCGGACGCGTATTTACCGAGTTAACTTCCGGCGAGTCGCTTAGGTATCGCTGGAACGATAAAATTGCTAAGTACCGCGCCGTGTCGGTTAGACGGTTCGCGGTAAGAGTAAACTTTTTTCCTATCGTTCCTAGATGATTTTAAACGTTATATTCGTGGTAAACTGTGCATACGAAACCGTGTGTCGTGACGCCAGTTCTCTCGGACGCGTATTTACCGAGTTAACTTCCGGCGAGTCGCTTAGGTATCGCTGGAACGATAAAATTGCTAAGTACCGCGCCGTGTCGGTTAGACGGTTCGCGGTAAGAGTAAACTTTTTTCCTATCGTTCCTAGATGATTTTAAACGTTATATTCGTGGTAAACTGTGCATACGAAACCGTGTGTCGTGACGCCAGTTCTCTCGGACGCGTATTTACCGAGTTAACTTCCGGCGAGTCGCTTAGGTATCGCTGGAACGATAAAATTGCTAAGTACCGCGCCGTGTCGGTTAGACGGTTCGCGGTAAGAGTAAACTTTTTTCCTATCGTTCCTAGATGATTTTAAACGTTATATTCGTGGTAAACTGTGCATACGAAACCGTGTGTCGTGACGCCAGTTCTCTCGGACGCGTATTTACCGAGTTAACTTCCGGCGAGTCGCTTAGGTATCGCTGGAACGATAAAATTGCTAAGTACCGCGCCGTGTCGGTTAGACGGTTCGCGGTAAGAGTAAACTTTTTTCCTATCGTTCCTAGATGATTTTAAACGTTATATTCGTGGTAAACTGTGCATACGAAACCGTGTGTCGTGACGCCAGTTCTCTCGGACGCGTATTTACCGAGTTAACTTCCGGCGAGTCGCTTAGGTATCGCTGGAACGATAAAATTGCTAAGTACCGCGCCGTGTCGGTTAGACGGTTCGCGGTAAGAGTAAACTTTTTTCCTATCGTTCCTAGATGATTTTAAACGTTATATTCGTGGTAAACTGTGCATACGAAACCGTGTGTCGTGACGCCAGTTCTCTCGGACGCGTATTTACCGAGTTAACTTCCGGCGAGTCGCGTAGGTATCGCTGGAACGATAAAATTGCTAAGTACCGCGCCGTGTCGGTTAGACGGTTCGCGGTAAGAGTAAACTTTTTTCCTATCGTTCCTAGATGATTTTAAACGTTATATTCGTGGTAAACTGTGCATACGAAACCGTGTGTCGTGACGCCAGTTCTCTCGGACGCGTATTTACCGAGTTAACTTCCGGCGAGTCGCTTAGGTATCGCTGGAACGATAAAATTGCTAAGTACCGCGCCGTGTCGGTTAGACGGTTCGCGGTAAGAGTAAACTTTTTTCCTATCGTTCCTAGATGATTTTAAACGTTATATTCGTGGTAAACTGTGCATACGAAACCGTGTGTCGTGACGCCAGTTCTCTCGGACGCGTATTTACCGAGTTAACTTCCGGCGAGTCGCTTAGGTATCGCTGGAACGATAAAATTGCTAAGTACCGCGCCGTGTCGGTTAGACGGTTCGCGGTAAGAGTAAACTTTTTTCCTATCGTTCCTAGATGATTTTAAACGTTATATTCGTGGTAAACTGTGCATACGAAACCGTGTGTCGTGACGCCAGTTCTCTCGGACGCGTATTTACCGAGTTAACTTCCGGCGAGTTATATTCGTGGTAAACTGTGCATACGAAACCGTGTGTCGTGACGCCAGTTCTCTCGGACGCGTATTTACCGAGTTAACTTCCGGCGAGTCGCTTAGGTATCGCTGGAACGATAAAATTGCTAAGTACCGCGCCGTGTCGGTTAGACGGTTCGCGGTAAGAGTAAACTTTTTTCCTATCGTTCCTAGATGATTTTAAACGTTATATTCGTGGTAAACTGTGCATACGAAACCGTGTGTCGTGACGCCAGTTCTCTCGGACGCGTATTTACCGAGTTAACTTCCGGCGAGTCGCTTAGGTATCGCTGGAACGATAAAATTGCTAAGTACCGCGCCGTGTCGGTTAGACGGTTCGCGGTAAGAGTAAACTTTTTTCCTATCGTTCCTAGATGATTTTAAACGTTATATTCGTGGTAAACTGTGCATACGAAACCGTGTGTCGTGACGCCAGTTCTCTCGGACGCGTATTTACCGAGTTAACTTCCGGCGAGTCGCTTAGGTATCGCTGGAACGATAAAATTGCTAAGTACCGCGCCGTGTCGGTTAGACGGTTCGCGGTAAGAGTAAACTTTTTTCCTATCGTTCCTAGATGATTTTAAACGTTATATTCGTGGTAAACTGTGCATACGAAACCGTGTGTCGTGACGCCAGTTCTCTCGGACGCGTATTTACCGAGTTAACTTCCGGCGAGTCGCTTAGGTATCGCTGGAACGATAAAATTGCTAAGTACCGCGCCGTGTCGGTTAGACGGTTCGCGGTAAGAGTAAACTTTTTTCCTATCGTTCCTAGATGATTTTAAACGTTATATTCGTGGTAAACTGTGCATACGAAACCGTGTGTCGTGACGCCAGTTCTCTCGGACGCGTATTTACCGAGTTAACTTCCGGCGAGTCGCTTAGGTATCGCTGGAACGATAAAATTGCTAAGTACCGCGCCGTGTCGGTTAGACGGTTCGCGGTAAGAGTAAACTTTTTTCCTATCGTTCCTAGATGATTTTAAACGTTATATTCGTGGTAAACTGTGCATACGAAACCGTGTGTCGTGACGCCAGTTCTCTCGGACGCGTATTTACCGAGTTAACTTCCGGCGAGTCGCTTAGGTATCGCTGGAACGATAAAATTGCTAAGTACCGCGCCGTGTCGGTTAGACGGTTCGCGGTAAGAGTAAACTTTTTTCCTATCGTTCCTAGATGATTTTAAACGTTATATTCGTGGTAAACTGTGCATACGAAACCGTGTGTCGTGACGCCAGTTCTCTCGGACGCGTATTTACCGAGTTAACTTCCGGCGAGTCGCGTAGGTATCGCTGGAACGATAAAATTGCTAAGTACCGCGCCGTGTCGGTTAGACGGTTCGCGGTAAGAGTAAACTTTTTTCCTATCGTTCCTAGATGATTTTAAACGTTATATTCGTGGTAAACTGTGCATACGAAACCGTGTGTCGTGACGCCAGTTCTCTCGGACGCGTATTTACCGAGTTAACTTCCGGCGAGTCGCTTAGGTATCGCTGGAACGATAAAATTGCTAAGTACCGCGCCGTGTCGGTTAGACGGTTCGCGGTAAGAGTAAACTTTTTTCCTATCGTTCCTAGATGATTTTAAACGTTATATTCGTGGTAAACTGTGCATACGAAACCGTGTGTCGTGACGCCAGTTCTCTCGGACGCGTATTTACCGAGTTAACTTCCGGCGAGTCGCTTAGGTATCGCTGGAACGATAAAATTGCTAAGTACCGCGCCGTGTCGGTTAGACGGTTCGCGGTAAGAGTAAACTTTTTTCCTATCGTTCCTAGATGATTTTAAACGTTATATTCGTGGTAAACTGTGCATACGAAACCGTGTGTCGTGACGCCAGTTCTCTCGGACGCGTATTTACCGAGTTAACTTCCGGCGAGTCGCTTAGGTATCGCTGGAACGATAAAATTGCTAAGTACCGCGCCGTGTCGGTTAGACGGTTCGCGGTAAGAGTAAACTTTTTTCCTATCGTTCCTAGATGATTTTAAACGTTATATTCGTGGTAAACTGTGCATACGAAACCGTGTGTCGTGACGCCAGTTCTCTCGGACGCGTATTTACCGAGTTAACTTCCGGCGAGTCGCTTAGGTATCGCTGGAACGATAAAATTGCTAAGTACCGCGCCGTGTCGGTTAGACGGTTCGCGGTAAGAGTAAACTTTTTTCCTATCGATCCTAGATGATTTTAAACGTTATATTCGTGGTAAACTGTGCATACGAAACCGTGTGTCGTGACGCCAGTTCTCTCGGACGCGTATTTACCGAGTTAACTTCCGGCGAGTCGCTTAGGTATCGCTGGAACGATAAAATTGCTAAGTACCGCGCCGTGTCGGTTAGACGGTTCGCGGTAAGAGTAAACTTTTTTCCTATCGTTCCTAGATGATTTTAAACGTTATATTCGTGGTAAACTGTGCATACGAAACCGTGTGTCGTGACGCCAGTTCTCTCGGACGCGTATTTACCGAGTTAACTTCCGGCGAGTCGCTTAGGTATCGCTGGAACGATAAAATTGCTAAGTACCGCGCCGTGTCGGTTAGACGGTTCGCGGTAAGAGTAAACTTTTTTCCTATCGTTCCTAGATGATTTTAAACGTTATATTCGTGGTAAACTGTGCATACGAAACCGTGTGTCGTGACGCCAGTTCTCTCGGACGCGTATTTACCGAGTTAACTTCCGGCGAGTCGCTTAGGTATCGCTGGAACGATAAAATTGCTAAGTACCGCGCCGTGTCGGTTAGACGGTTCGCGGTAAGAGTAAACTTTTTTCCTATCGTTCCTAGATGATTTTAAACGTTATATTCGTGGTAAACTGTGCATACGAAACCGTGTGTCGTGACGCCAGTTCTCTCGGACGCGTATTTACCGAGTTAACTTCCGGCGAGTCGCTTAGGTATCGCTGGAACGATAAAATTGCTAAGTACCGCGCCGTGTCGGTTAGACGGTTCGCGGTAAGAGTAAACTTTTTTCCTATCGTTCCTAGATGATTTTAAACGTTATATTCGTGGTAAACTGTGCATACGAAACCGTGTGTCGTGACGCCAGTTCTCTCGGACGCGTATTTACCCGAGTTAACTTCCGGCGAGTCGCTTAGGTATCGCTGGAACGATAAAATTGCTAAGTACCGCGCCGTGTCGGTTAGACGGTTCGCGGTAAGAGTAAACTTTTTTCCTATCGTTCCTAGATGATTTTAAACGTTATATTCGTGGTAAACTGTGCATACGAAACCGTGTGTCGTGACGCCAGTTCTCTCGGACGCGTATTTACCGAGTTAACTTCCGGCGAGTCGCTTAGGTATCGCTGGAACGATAAAATTGCTAAGTACCGCGCCGTGTCGGTTAGACGGTTCGCGGTAAGAGTAAACTTTTTTCCTATCGTTCCTAGATGATTTTAAACGTTATATTCGTGGTAAACTGTGCATACGAAACCGTGTGTCGTGACGCCAGTTCTCTCGGACGCGTATTTACCGAGTTAACTTCCGGCGAGTCGCTTAGGTATCGCTGGAACGATAAAATTGCTAAGTACCGCGCCGTGTCGGTTAGACGGTTCGCGGTAAGAGTAAACTTTTTTCCTATCGTTCCTAGATGATTTTAAACGTTATATTCGTGGTAAACTGTGCATACGAAACCGTGTGTCGTGACGCCAGTTCTCTCGGACGCGTATTTACCGAGTTAACTTCCGGCGAGTCGCTTAGGTATCGCTGGAACGATAAAATTGCTAAGTACCGCGCCGTGTCGGTTAGACGGTTCGCGGTAAGAGTAAACTTTTTTCCTATCGTTCCTAGATGATTTTAAACGTTATATTCGTGGTAAACTGTGCATACGAAACCGTGTGTCGTGACGCCAGTTCTCTCGGACGCGTATTTACCGAGTTAACTTCCGGCGAGTCGCTTAGGTATCGCTGGAACGATAAAATTGCTAAGTACCGCGCCGTGTCGGTTAGACGGTTCGCGGTAAGAGTAAACTTTTTTCCTATCGTTCCTAGATGATTTTAAACGTTATATTCGTGGTAAACTGTGCATACGAAACCGTGTGTCGTGACGCCAGTTCTCTCGGACGCGTATTTACCGAGTTAACTTCCGGCGAGTCGCTTAGGTATCGCTGGAACGATAAAATTGCTAAGTACCGCGCCGTGTCGGTTAGACGGTTCGCGGTAAGAGTAAACTTTTTTCCTATCGTTCCTAGATGATTTTAAACGTTATATTCGTGGTAAACTGTGCATACGAAAACGTGTGTCGTGACGCCAGTTCTCTCGGACGCGTATTTACCGAGTTAACTTCCGGCGAGTCGCTTAGGTATCGCTGGAACGATAAAATTGCTAAGTACCGCGCCGTGTCGGTTAGACGGTTCGCGGTAAGAGTAAACTTTTTTCCTATCGTTCCTAGATGATTTTAAACGTTATATTCGTGGTAAACTGTGCATACGAAACCGTGTGTCGTGACGCCAGTTCTCTCGGACGCGTATTTACCGAGTTAACTTCCGGCGAGTCGCTTAGGTATCGCTGGAACGATAAAATTGCTAAGTACCGCGCCGTGTCGGTTAGACGGTTCGCGGTAAGAGTAAACTTTTTTCCTATCGTTCCTAGATGATTTTAAACGTTATATTCGTGGTAAACTGTGCATACGAAACCGTGTGTCGTGACGCCAGTTCTCTCGGACGCGTATTTACCGAGTTAACTTCCGGCGAGTCGCTTAGGTATCGCTGGAACGATAAAATTGCTAAGTACCGCGCCGTGTCGGTTAGACGGTTCGCGGTAAGAGTAAACTTTTTTCCTATCGTTCCTAGATGATTTTAAACGTTATATTCGTGGTAAACTGTGCATACGAAACCGTGTGTCGTGACGCCAGTTCTCTCGGACGCGTATTTACCGAGTTAACTTCCGGCGAGTCGCTTAGGTATCGCTGGAACGATAAAATTGCTAAGTACCGCGCCGTGTCGGTTAGACGGTTCGCGGTAAGAGTAAACTTTTTTCCTATCGTTCCTAGATGATTTTAAACGTTATATTCGTGGTAAACTGTGCATACGAAACCGTGTGTCGTGACGCCAGTTCTCTCGGACGCGTATTTACCGAGTTAACTTCCGGCGAGTCGCTTAGGTATCGCTGGAACGATAAAATTGCTAAGTACCGCGCCGTGTCGGTTAGACGGTTCGCGGTAAGAGTAAACTTCCTATCGTTCCTAGATGATTTTAAACGTTATATTCGTGGTAAACTGTGCATACGAAACCGTGTGTCGTGACGCCAGTTCTCTCGGACGCGTATTTACCGAGTTAACTTCCGGCGAGTCGCTTAGGTATCGCTGGAACGATAAAATTGCTAAGTACCGCGCCGTGTCGGTTAGACGGTTCGCGGTAAGAGTAAACTTTTTTCCTATCGTTCCTAGATGATTTTAAACGTTATATTCGTGGTAAACTGTGCATACGAAACCGTGTGTCGTGACGCCAGTTCTCTCGGACGCGTATTTACCGAGTTAACTTCCGGCGAGTCGCTTAGGTATCGCTGGAACGATAAAATTGCTAAGTACCGCGCCGTGTCGGTTAGACGGTTCGCGGTAAGAGTAAACTTTTTTCCTATCGTTCCTAGATGATTTTAAACGTTATATTCGTGGTAAACTGTGCATACGAAACCGTGTGTCGTGACGCCAGTTCTCTCGGACGCGTATTTACCGAGTTAACTTCCGGCGAGTCGCTTAGGTATCGCTGGAACGATAAAATTGCTAAGTACCGCGCCGTGTCGGTTAGACGGTTCGCGGTAAGAGTAAACTTTTTTCCTATCGTTCCTAGATGATTTTAAACGTTATATTCGTGGTAAACTGTGCATACGAAACCGTGTGTCGTGACGCCAGTTCTCTCGGACGCGTATTTACCGAGTTAACTTCCGGCGAGTCGCTTAGGTATCGCTGGAACGATAAAATTGCTAAGTACCGCGCCGTGTCGGTTAGACGGTTCGCGGTAAGAGTAAACTTTTTTCCTATCGTTCCTAGATGATTTTAAACGTTATATTCGTGGTAAACTGTGCATACGAAACCGTGTGTCGTGACGCCAGTTCTCTCGGACGCGTATTTACCGAGTTAACTTCCGGCGAGTCGCTTAGGTATCGCTGGAACGATAAAATTGCTAAGTACCGCGCCGTGTCGGTTAGACGGTTCGCGGTAAGAGTAAACTTTTTTCCTATCGTTCCTAGATGATTTTAAACGTTATATTCGTGGTAAACTGTGCATACGAAACCGTGTGTCGTGACGCCAGTTCTCTCGGACGCGTATTTACCGAGTTAACTTCCGGCGAGTCGCTTAGGTATCGCTGGAACGATAAAATTGCTAAGTACCGCGCCGTGTCGGTTAGACGGTTCGCGGTAAGAGTAAACTTTTTTCCTATCGTTCCTAGATGATTTTAAACGTTATATTCGTGGTAAACTGTGCATACGAAACCGTGTGTCGTGACGCCAGTTCTCTCGGACGCGTATTTACCGAGTTAACTTCCGGCGAGTCGCTTAGGTATCGCTGGAACGATAAAATTGCTAAGTACCGCGCCGTGTCGGTTAGACGGTTCGCGGTAAGAGTAAACTTTTTTCCTATCGTTCCTAGATGATTTTAAACGTTATATTCGTGGTAAACTGTGCATACGAAACCGTGTGTCGTGACGCCAGTTCTCTCGGACGCGTATTTACCGATTCGAGTTAACTTCCGGCGAGTCGCTTAGGTATCGCTGGAACGATAAAATTGCTAAGTACCGCGCCGTGTCGGTTAGACGGTTCGCGGTAAGAGTAAACTTTTTTCCTATCGTTCCTAGATGATTTTAAACGTTATATTCGTGGTAAACTGTGCATACGAAACCGTGTGTCGTGACGCCAGTTCTCTCGGACGCGTATTTACCGAGTTAACTTCCGGCGAGTCGCTTAGGTATCGCTGGAACGATAAAATTGCTAAGTACCGCGCCGTGTCGGTTAGACGGTTCGCGGTAAGAGTAAACTTTTTTCCTATCGTTCCTAGATGATTTTAAACGTTATATTCGTGGTAAACTGTGCATACGAAACCGTGTGTCGTGACGCCAGTTCTCTCGGACGCGTATTTACCGAGTTAACTTCCGGCGAGTCGCTTAGGTATCGCTGGAACGATAAAATTGCTAAGTACCGCGCCGTGTCGGTTAGACGGTTCGCGGTAAGAGTAAACTTTTTTCCTATCGTTCCTAGATGATTTTAAACGTTATATTCGTGGTAAACTGTGCATACGAAACCGTGTGTCGTGACGCCAGTTCTCTCGGACGCGTATTTACCGAGTTAACTTCCGGCGAGTCGCTTAGGTATCGCTGGAACGATAAAATTGCTAAGTACCGCGCCGTGTCGGTTAGACGGTTCGCGGTAAGAGTAAACTTTTTTCCTATCGTTCCTAGATGATTTTAAACGTTATATTCGTGGTAAACTGTGCATACGAAACCGTGTGTCGTGACGCCAGTTCTCTCGGACGCGTATTTACCGAGTTAACTTCCGGCGAGTCGCTTAGGTATCGCTGGAACGATAAAATTGCTAAGTACCGCGCCGTGTCGGTTAGACGGTTCGCGGTAAGAGTAAACTTTTTTCCTATCGTTCCTAGATGATTTTAAACGTTATATTCGTGGTAAACTGTGCATACGAAACCGTGTGTCGTGACGCCAGTTCTCTCGGACGCGTATTTACCGAGTTAACTTCCGGCGAGTCGCTTAGGTATCGCTGGAACGATAAAATTGCTAAGTACCGCGCCGTGTCGGTTAGACGGTTCGCGGTAAGAGTAAACTTTTTTCCTATCGTTCCTAGATGATTTTAAACGTTATATTCGTGGTAAACTGTGCATACGAAACCGTGTGTCGTGACGCCAGTTCTCTCGGACGCGTATTTACCGAGTTAACTTCCGGCGAGTCGCTTTGGTATCGCTGGAACGATAAAATTGCTAAGTACCGCGCCGTGTCGGTTAGACGGTTCGCGGTAAGAGTAAACTTTTTTCCTATCGTTCCTAGATGATTTTAAACGTTATATTCGTGGTAAACTGTGCATACGAAACCGTGTGTCGTGACGCCAGTTCTCTCGGACGCGTATTTACCGAGTTAACTTCCGGCGAGTCGCTTAGGTATCGCTGGAACGATAAAATTTCTAAGTACCGCGCCGTGTCGGTTAGACGGTTCGCGGTAAGAGTAAACTTTTTTCCTATCGTTCCTAGATGATTTTAAACGTTATATTCGTGGTAAACTGTGCATACGAAACCGTGTGTCGTGACGCCAGTTCTCTCGGACGCGTATTTACCGAGTTAACTTCCGGCGAGTCGCTTAGGTATCGCTGGAACGATAAAATTGCTAAGTACCGCGCCGTGTCGGTTAGACGGTTCGCGGTAAGAGTAAACTTTTTTCCTATCGTTCCTAGATGATTTTAAACGTTATATTCGTGGTAAACTGTGCATACGAAACCGTGTGTCGTGACGCCAGTTCTCTCGGACGCGTATTTACCGAGTTAACTTCCGGCGAGTCGCTTAGGTATCGCTGGAACGATAAAATTGCTAAGTACCGCGCCGTGTCGGTTAGACGGTTCGCGGTAAGAGTAAACTTTTTTCCTATCGTTCCTAGATGATTTTAAACGTTATATTCGTGGTAAACTGTGCATACGAAACCGTGTGTCGTGACGCCAGTTCTCTCGGACGCGTATTTACCGAGTTAACTTCCGGCGAGTCGCTTAGGTATCGCTGGAACGATAAAATTGCTAAGTACCGCGCCGTGTCGGT
>CAKAJI010000828.1:40000-42500 GCA_916610255.1 Lasioglossum lativentre
CCCTCTACGGGTAAATGGCCCCATTCAAGATGGACTTGGACGCGGTTCGACGTCACGGGATAAATTGACCCTCCTAAACACTACATTTCCCAACGGCAGAACCGCGGGATTCAGTGCTGGGCTAATTCCTGTTCGCTCGCCGCTACTAAGGAAATCCTTGTTAGTTTCTTTTCCTCCGCTTAGTAATATGCTTAAATTCAGCGGGTAATCTCGCCTACTCTGAGGTCGTCTAACGTGAAAAAAAAATCTTTCGTATATTTCGCCGAAAGAGCATTAAAAAGTACGCACGAGAACACGTACAGAGGAGCACAAAAAAAAAAAACAAAACACCACTACTCGACGAAGAAGCTTAATGAAACCAATATGTCTTATGCGCCACACCAAAGTGTCTCTCTTTCTTTCTCTTCATATTGCTCGTCGATCGGAAACTCTCGCTAGACGATCCGCCGGTTAAACTTTAACGTCCGTCGAAAAGAACTTCCGGGGACTGGACGACCGGCAGATCGCGCGGTTTCGCGATCGCAAATGAAGAAAAAAAAATGACATGGGGCGACCGACAAAGGTCATTTACCTTCTCCGCGGTGCTAATCTCTCTTGTGCGTGACAATGAAGTTCGAAAGCCACTCCAATAGAGGAGTATATATAAAATATTAACTCTCGGTGGGATTTCTTTCTCTCTAACACACTCTAGACACACACGGGGGTACAGAAACGTTGCGCACAGACGACATCATATCTCGATCAAACCAAAGAGACACGAGAGAGATCTCGCGCGGTCGTCATTCAATTAAACGAACGTGGCGATGGAATGGCAACACGCTGATTAGCGAGGACACGCGACGACGGGGAAATTTTATTCAACCCGATACAAGTACGCGTGCTCGTCCCGCACAATTTAGCGTTGCTCCGCTGTCCATCGATTATCCAAGCGTTCGTAGAACGAGAGACCAACGTCTTTTTTCTCTTCTCGAAGGACTCTCACAATGTTTGTCGAGAAGTCGCTAGGCAACGACGACCCTCCGCATGCATGTTAAATATGTAGAGACAGAAACACATCCACGCACAAGCGTATTTCTCTTTATATATATATATCTCCCTGGGGCTTACATCGCACACCACACAGATTTTATACACGGGTGTCTGTATCTTCTCTTTATTTTTGTGTCCATTATCTGTATAGTCTCTTAAAGACTGACTCTTTATACCTCTTTCGTATACGCATCATTTCAGGCGACGTCGGGAGCGCGTTGAATGTTCACGAGTGAAACGCTTCTTTCGCAATGCGAATCGTTTCACAGAGAAAGTGAGAGATGTCGAACTCGTCGGAGCGGTGTCTTACGGGCGGTCGGTCGTACGACTCGCGACACCGCAAAACACTCACGCAAGTCCGAATGTGAGAATACCAATCTCTCTACTATTCTCGCGAAACTGTTAGACGCAATGCAAAATTTACAATTTTCACAGAACCGCGTCAAACGCCGACGAAACGCCCATCATTCGCTCGTACGTAGAGCATCTTCGCAACCCGACTCAGAAACGCTCTTGCGCCCTCCAATTTTATAAATATTGGAGAGGTAAGCGACGGCGGGGACTTACAAGAGCAACGCAAGCAGTATTTGGTTACGTAAACGACCCTCAGCCAGGCGTGGTCCAGGAATTGTATCCGTGGACCGCAATGTGCGTTCGAAATGTCGATGTTCATGTGTCCTGCAGTTCACACGTTGACGCGCAATTAGCTGCGTTCTTCATCGACCCACGAGCCAAGTGATCCACCGTTCAGGGTAATCGTATAATTTTGATTTGTAATCAATATATGTATATTTTGTCTCTTTGTTCTGCGGTTCGTAAGAACGCCGATACCTGAAAACTCCAACCAGCGCGCGAAGGAGATTCAGGCGTCGTTTTTAAGGACGACACAGTCGTCCGTGGAAACGGAAACCGCGCAGAGTACGCACGCGCGGAGACAGCACGTACCTGACACGGCCGGGCGAACAGTACATTGAAAAACCTTTAAAATGGAAAACGCGGAGGGGAATTCTGAAAACGACGGGGATCATAGACAACCCGATATACTGGATCCAGAACACTTCCCTCCTCCTTTTTATTGGAAATGTGAATTCGATGTTAGCGGACTTCACAGCCGGCTCTCTCACTCTGGCCGTGCGCGATCGTTCGTCCCAACTCTTGTGCACAGTATTATCGCCCCACAGAGAGTAGGGTGTCAGAATCGCAACACATAGCCTTAACAAGCGAGGAGCTTCACAGCCGGTCCTCTCGAATATATTACACCGTTCTTCAACGAACAACGCGTGCGGCGACACGTTTTGTGCTCTTGGTTATACGCGAACTCGATAAATAGAGAGCGGGACTCTCAGCCGGCTCTGGCAGCGGTCATTCGTCCCAAGCTCGTGTGTACATACACAGAGTAGGGTGTCAGACTCACGCAGCTTTAAAAGCGAGCTTCACAGCCGGTCCTCTCGTCTCTCTATCTCTCGATGTT
>CAKAJI010000828.1:47500-58030 GCA_916610255.1 Lasioglossum lativentre
ACGCGTATTTACCGAGTTAACTTCCGGCGAGTCGCTTAGGTATCGCTGGAACGATAAAATTGCTAAGTACCGCGCCGTGTCGGTTAGACGGTTCGCGGTAAGAGTAAACTTTTTTCCTATCGTTCCTAGATGATTTTAAACGTTATATTCGTGGTAAACTGTGCATACGAAACCGTGTGTCGTGACGCCAGTTCTCTCGGACGCGTATTTACCGAGTTAACTTCCGGCGAGTCGCTTAGGTATCGCTGGAACGATAAAATTGCTAAGTACCGCGCCGTGTCGGTTAGACGGTTCGCGGTAAGAGTAAACTTTTTTCCTATCGTTCCTAGATGATTTTAAACGTTATATTCGTGGTAAACTGTGCATACGAAACCGTGTGTCGTGACGCCAGTTCTCTCGGACGCGTATTTACCGAGTTAACTTCCGGCGAGTCGCTTAGGTATCGCTGGAACGATAAAATTGCTAAGTACCGCGCCGTGTCGGTTAGACGGTTCGCGGTAAGAGTAAACTTTTTTCCTATCGTTCCTAGATGATTTTAAACGTTATATTCGTGGTAAACTGTGCATACGAAACCGTGTGTCGTGACGCCAGTTCTCTCGGACGCGTATTTACCGAGTTAACTTCCGGCGAGTCGCTTAGGTATCGCTGGAACGATAAAATTGCTAAGTACCGCGCCGTGTCGGTTAGACGGTTCGCGGTAAGAGTAAACTTTTTTCCTATCGTTCCTAGATGATTTTAAACGTTATATTCGTGGTAAACTGTGCATACGAAACCGTGTGTCGTGACGCCAGTTCTCTCGGACGCGTATTTACCGAGTTAACTTCCGGCGAGTCGCTTAGGTATCGCTGGAACGATAAAATTGCTAAGTACCGCGCCGTGTCGGTTAGACGGTTCGCGGTAAGAGTAAACTTTTTTCCTATCGTTCCTAGATGATTTTAAACGTTATATTCGTGGTAAACTGTGCATACGAAACCGTGTGTCGTGACGCCAGTTCTCTCGGACGCGTATTTACCGAGTTAACGAGTTAACTTCCGGCGAGTCGCGTAGGTATCGCTGGAACGATAAAATTGCTAAGTACCGCGCCGTGTCGGTTAGACGGTTCGCGGTAAGAGTAAACTTTTTTCCTATCGTTCCTAGATGATTTTAAACGTTATATTCGTGGTAAACTGTGCATACGAAACCGTGTGTCGTGACGCCAGTTCTCTCGGACGCGTATTTACCGAGTTAACTTCCGGCGAGTCGCTTAGGTATCGCTGGAACGATAAAATTGCTAAGTACCGCGCCGTGTCGGTTAGACGGTTCGCGGTAAGAGTAAACTTTTTTCCTATCGTTCCTAGATGATTTTAAACGTTATATTCGTGGTAAACTGTGCATACGAAACCGTGTGTCGTGACGCCAGTTCTCTCGGACGCGTATTTACCGAGTTAACTTCCGGCGAGTCGCTTAGGTATCGCTGGAACGATAAAATTGCTAAGTACCGCGCCGTGTCGGTTAGACGGTTCGCGGTAAGAGTAAACTTTTTTCCTATCGTTCCTAGATGATTTTAAACGTTATATTCGTGGTAAACTGTGCATACGAAACCGTGTGTCGTGACGCCAGTTCTCTCGGACGCGTATTTACCGAGTTAACTTCCGGCGAGTCGCTTAGGTATCGCTGGAACGATAAAATTGCTAAGTACCGCGCCGTGTCGGTTAGACGGTTCGCGGTAAGAGTAAACTTTTTTCCTATCGTTCCTAGATGATTTTAAACGTTATATTCGTGGTAAACTGTGCATACGAAACCGTGTGTCGTGACGCCAGTTCTCTCGGACGCGTATTTACCGAGTTAACTTCCGGCGAGTCGCTTAGGTATCGCTGGAACGATAAAATTGCTAAGTACCGCGCCGTGTCGGTTAGACGGTTCGCGGTAAGAGTAAACTTTTTTCCTATCGTTCCTAGATGATTTTAAACGTTATATTCGTGGTAAACTGTGCATACGAAACCGTGTGTCGTGACGCCAGTTCTCTCGGACGCGTATTTACCGAGTTAACTTCCGGCGAGTCGCTTAGGTATCGCTGGAACGATAAAATTGCTAAGTACCGCGCCGTGTCGGTTAGACGGTTCGCGGTAAGAGTAAACTTTTTTCCTATCGTTCCTAGATGATTTTAAACGTTATATTCGTGGTAAACTGTGCATACGAAACCGTGTGTCGTGACGCCAGTTCTCTCGGACGCGTATTTACCGAGTTAACTTCCGGCGAGTCGCTTAGGTATCGCTGGAACGATAAAATTGCTAAGTACCGCGCCGTGTCGGTTAGACGGTTCGCGGTAAGAGTAAACTTTTTTCCTATCGTTCCTAGATGATTTTAAACGTTATATTCGTGGTAAACTGTGCATACGAAACCGTGTGTCGTGACGCCAGTTCTCTCGGACGCGTATTTACCGAGTTAACTTCCGGCGAGTCGCTTAGGTATCGCTGGAACGATAAAATTGCTAAGTACCGCGCCGTGTCGGTTAGACGGTTCGCGGTAAGAGTAAACTTTTTTCCTATCGTTCCTAGATGATTTTAAACGTTATATTCGTGGTAAACTGTGCATACGAAACCGTGTGTCGTGACGCCAGTTCTCTCGGACGCGTATTTACCGAGTTAACTTCCGGCGAGTCGCTTAGGTATCGCTGGAACGATAAAATTGCTAAGTACCGCGCCGTGTCGGTTAGACGGTTCGCGGTAAGAGTAAACTTTTTTCCTATCGTTCCTAGATGATTTTAAACGTTATATTCGTGGTAAACTGTGCATACGAAACCGTGTGTCGTGACGCCAGTTCTCTCGGACGCGTATTTACCGAGTTAACTTCTGGCGAGTCGCTTAGGTATCGCTGGAACGATAAAATTGCTAAGTACCGCGCCGTGTCGGTTAGACGGTTCGCGGTAAGAGTAAACTTTTTTCCTATCGTTCCTAGATGATTTTAAACGTTATATTCGTGGTAAACTGTGCATACGAAACCGTGTGTCGTGACGCCAGTTCTCTCGGACGCGTATTTACCGAGTTAACTTCCGGCGAGTCGCTTAGGTATCGCTGGAACGATAAAATTGCTAAGTACCGCGCCGTGTCGGTTAGACGGTTCGCGGTAAGAGTAAACTTTTTTCCTATCGTTCCTAGATGATTTTAAACGTTATATTCGTGGTAAACTGTGCATACGAAACCGTGTGTCGTGACGCCAGTTCTCTCGGACGCGTATTTACCGAGTTAACTTCCGGCGAGTCGCTTAGGTATCGCTGGAACGATAAAATTGCTAAGTACCGCGCCGTGTCGGTTAGACGGTTCGCGGTAAGAGTAAACTTTTTTCCTATCGTTCCTAGATGATTTTAAACGTTATATTCGTGGTAAACTGTGCATACGAAACCGTGTGTCGTGACGCCAGTTCTCTCGGACGCGTATTTACCGAGTTAACTTCCGGCGAGTCGCTTAGGTATCGCTGGAACGATAAAATTGCTAAGTACCGCGCCGTGTCGGTTAGACGGTTCGCGGTAAGAGTAAACTTTTTTCCTATCGTTCCTAGATGATTTTAAACGTTATATTCGTGGTAAACTGTGCATACGAAACCGTGTGTCGTGACGCCAGTTCTCTCGGACGCGTATTTACCGAGTTAACTTCCGGCGAGTCGCTTAGGTATCGCTGGAACGATAAAATTGCTAAGTACCGCGCCGTGTCGGTTAGACGGTTCGCGGTAAGAGTAAACTTTTTTCCTATCGTTCCTAGATGATTTTAAACGTTATATTCGTGGTAAACTGTGCATACGAAACCGTGTGTCGTGACGCCAGTTCTCTCGGACGCGTATTTACCGAGTTAACTTCCGGCGAGTCGCTTAGGTATCGCTGGAACGATAAAATTGCTAAGTACCGCGCCGTGTCGGTTAGACGGTTCGCGGTAAGAGTAAACTTTTTTCCTATCGTTCCTAGATGATTTTAAACGTTATATTCGTGGTAAACTGTGCATACGAAACCGTGTGTCGTGACGCCAGTTCTCTCGGACGCGTATTTACCGAGTTAACTTCCGGCGAGTCGCTTAGGTATCGCTGGAACGATAAAATTGCTAAGTACCGCGCCGTGTCGGTTAGACGGTTCGCGGTAAGAGTAAACTTTTTTCCTATCGTTCCTAGATGATTTTAAACGTTATATTCGTGGTAAACTGTGCATACGAAACCGTGTGTCGTGACGCCAGTTCTCTCGGACGCGTATTTACCGAGTTAACTTCCGGCGAGTCGCTTAGGTATCGCTGGAACGATAAAATTGCTAAGTACCGCGCCGTGTCGGTTAGACGGTTCGCGGTAAGAGTAAACTTTTTTCCTATCGTTCCTAGATGATTTTAAACGTTATATTCGTGGTAAACTGTGCATACGAAACCGTGTGTCGTGACGCCAGTTCTCTCGGACGCGTATTTACCGAGTTAACTTCCGGCGAGTCGCTTAGGTATCGCTGGAACGATAAAATTGCTAAGTACCGCGCCGTGTCGGTTAGACGGTTCGCGGTAAGAGTAAACTTTTTTCCTATCGTTCCTAGATGATTTTAAACGTTATATTCGTGGTAAAC
Source organism: Lasioglossum lativentre (assembly GCA_916610255.1). NCBI lineage: Eukaryota > Metazoa > Arthropoda > Insecta > Hymenoptera > Halictidae > Lasioglossum > Lasioglossum lativentre. Next base: position 52,068 of record CAKAJI010000828.1, read on the forward strand.
TGTGCATACGAAACCGTGTGTCGTGACGCCAGTTCTCTCGGACGCGTATTTACCGAGTTAACTTCCGGCGAGTCGCTTAGGTATCGCTGGAACGATAAAATTGCTAAGTACCGCGCCGTGTCGGTTAGACGGTTCGCGGTAAGAGTAAACTTTTTTCCTATCGTTCCTAGATGATTTTAAACGTTATATTCGTGGTAAACTGTGCATACGAAACCGTGTGTCGTGACGCCAGTTCTCTCGGACGCGTATTTACCGAGTTAACTTCCGGCGAGTCGCTTAGGTATCGCTGGAACGATAAAATTGCTAAGTACCGCGCCGTGTCGGTTAGACGGTTCGCGGTAAGAGTAAACTTTTTTCCTATCGTTCCTAGATGATTTTAAACGTTATATTCGTGGTAAACTGTGCATACGAAACCGTGTGTCGTGACGCCAGTTCTCTCGGACGCGTATTTACCGAGTTAACTTCCGGCGAGTCGCTTAGGTATCGCTGGAACTATAAAATTGCTAAGTACCGCGCCGTGTCGGTTAGACGGTTCGCGGTAAGAGTAAACTTTTTTCCTATCGTTCCTAGATGATTTTAAACGTTATATTCGTGGTAAACTGTGCATACGAAACCGTGTGTCGTGACGCCAGTTCTCTCGGACGCGTATTTACCGAGTTAACTTCCGGCGAGTCGCTTAGGTATCGCTGGAACGATAAAATTGCTAAGTACCGCGCCGTGTCGGTTAGACGGTTCGCGGTAAGAGTAAACTTTTTTCCTATCGTTCCTAGATGATTTTAAACGTTATATTCGTGGTAAACTGTGCATACGAAACCGTGTGTCGTGACGCCAGTTCTCTCGGACGCGTATTTACCGAGTTAACTTCCGGCGAGTCGCTTAGGTATCGCTGGAACGATAAAATTGCTAAGTACCGCGCCGTGTCGGTTAGACGGTTCGCGGTAAGAGTAAACTTTTTTCCTATCGTTCCTAGATGATTTTAAACGTTATATTCGTGGTAAACTGTGCATACGAAACCGTGTGTCGTGACGCCAGTTCTCTCGGACGCGTATTTACCGAGTTAACTTCCGGCGAGTCGCGTAGGTATCGCTGGAACGATAAAATTGCTAAGTACCGCGCCGTGTCGGTTAGACGGTTCGCGGTAAGAGTAAACTTTTTTCCTATCGTTCCTAGATGATTTTAAACGTTATATTCGTGGTAAACTGTGCATACGAAACCGTGTGTCGTGACGCCAGTTCTCTCGGACGCGTATTTACCGAGTTAACTTCCGGCGAGTCGCTTAGGTATCGCTGGAACGATAAAATTGCTAAGTACCGCGCCGTGTCGGTTAGACGGTTCGCGGTAAGAGTAAACTTTTTTCCTATCGTTCCTAGATGATTTTAAACGTTATATTCGTGGTAAACTGTGCATACGAAACCGTGTGTCGTGACGCCAGTTCTCTCGGACGCGTATTTACCGAGTTAACTTCCGGCGAGTCGCTTAGGTATCGCTGGAACGATAAAATTGCTAAGTACCGCGCCGTGTCGGTTAGACGGTTCGCGGTAAGAGTAAACTTTTTTCCTATCGTTCCTAGATGATTTTAAACGTTATATTCGTGGTAAACTGTGCATACGAAACCGTGTGTCGTGACGCCAGTTCTCTCGGACGCGTATTTACCGAGTTAACTTCCGGCGAGTCGCTTAGGTATAGCTGGAACGATAAAATTGCTAAGTACCGCGCCGTGTCGGTTAGACGGTTCGCGGTAAGAGTAAACTTTTTTCCTATCGTTCCTAGATGATTTTAAACGTTATATTCGTGGTAAACTGTGCATACGAAACCGTGTGTCGTGACGCCAGTTCTCTCGGACGCGTATTTACCGAGTTAACTTCCGGCGAGTCGCTTAGGTATCGCTGGAACGATAAAATTGCTAAGTACCGCGCCGTGTCGGTTAGACGGTTCGCGGTAAGAGTAAACTTTTTTCCTATCGTTCCTAGATGATTTTAAACGTTATATTCGTGGTAAACTGTGCATACGAAACCGTGTGTCGTGACGCCAGTTCTCTCGGACGCGTATTTACCGAGTTAACTTCCGGCGAGTCGCTTAGGTATCGCTGGAACGATAAAATTGCTAAGTACCGCGCCGTGTCGGTTAGACGGTTCGCGGTAAGAGTAAACTTTTTTCCTATCGTTCCTAGATGATTTTAAACGTTATATTCGTGGTAAACTGTGCATACGAAACCGTGTGTCGTGACGCCAGTTCTCTCGGACGCGTATTTACCGAGTTAACTTCCGGCGAGTCGCTTAGGTATCGCTGGAACGATAAAATTGCTAAGTACCGCGCCGTGTCGGTTAGACGGTTCGCGGTAAGAGTAAACTTTTTTCCTATCGTTCCTAGATGATTTTAAACGTTATATTCGTGGTAAACTGTGCATACGAAACCGTGTGTCGTGACGCCAGTTCTCTCGGACGCGTATTTACCGAGTTAACTTCCGGCGAGTCGCTTAGGTATCGCTGGAACGATAAAATTGCTAAGTACCGCGCCGTGTCGGTTAGACGGTTCGCGGTAAGAGTAAACTTTTTTCCTATCGTTCCTAGATGATTTTAAACGTTATATTCGTGGTAAACTGTGCATACGAAACCGTGTGTCGTGACGCCAGTTCTCTCGGACGCGTATTTACCGAGTTAACTTCCGGCGAGTCGCTTAGGTATCGCTGGAACGATAAAATTGCTAAGTACCGCGCCGTGTCGGTTAGACGGTTCGCGGTAAGAGTAAACTTTTTTCCTATCGTTCCTAGATGATTTTAAACGTTATATTCGTGGTAAACTGTGCATACGAAACCGTGTGTCGTGACGCCAGTTCTCTCGGACGCGTATTTACCGAGTTAACTTCCGGCGAGTCGCTTAGGTATCGCTGGAACGATAAAATTGCTAAGTACCGCGCCGTGTCGGTTAGACGGTTCGCGGTAAGAGTAAACTTTTTTCCTATCGTTCCTAGATGATTTTAAACGTTATATTCGTGGTAAACTGTGCATACGAAACCGTGTGTCGTGACGCCAGTTCTCTCGGACGCGTATTTACCGAGTTAACTTCCGGCGAGTCGCTTAGGTATCGCTGGAACGATAAAATTGCTAAGTACCGCGCCGTGTCGGTTAGACGGTTCGCGGTAAGAGTAAACTTTTTTCCTATCGTTCCTAGATGATTTTAAACGTTATATTCGTGGTAAACTGTGCATACGAAACCGTGTGTCGTGACGCCAGTTCTCTCGGACGCGTATTTACCGAGTTAACTTCCGGCGAGTCGCTTAGGTATCGCTGGAACGATAAAATTGCTAAGTACCGCGCCGTGTCGGTTAGACGGTTCGCGGTAAGAGTAAACTTTTTTCCTATCGTTCCTAGATGATTTTAAACGTTATATTCGTGGTAAACTGTGCATACGAAACCGTGTGTCGTGACGCCAGTTCTCTCGGACGCGTATTTACCGAGTTAACTTCCGGCGAGTCGCTTAGGTATCGCTGGAACGATAAAATTGCTAAGTACCGCGCCGTGTCGGTTAGACGGTTCGCGGTAAGAGTAAACTTTTTTCCTATCGTTCCTAGATGATTTTAAACGTTATATTCGTGGTAAACTGTGCATACGAAACCGTGTGTCGTGACGCCAGTTCTCTCGGACGCGTATTTACCGAGTTAACTTCCGGCGAGTCGCTTAGGTATCGCTGGAACGATAAAATTGCTAAGTACCGCGCCGTGTCGGTTAGACGGTTCGCGGTAAGAGTAAACTTTTTTCCTATCGTTCCTAGATGATTTTAAACGTTATATTCGTGGTAAACTGTGCATACGAAACCGTGTGTCGTGACGCCAGTTCTCTCGGACGCGTATTTACCGAGTTAACTTCCGGCGAGTCGCTTAGGTATCGCTGGAACGATAAAATTGCTAAGTACCGCGCCGTGTCGGTTAGACGGTTCGCGGTAAGAGTAAACTTTTTTCCTATCGTTCCTAGATGATTTTAAACGTTATATTCGTGGTAAACTGTGCATACGAAACCGTGTGTCGTGACGCCAGTTCTCTCGGACGCGTATTTACCGAGTTAACTTCCGGCGAGTCGCTTAGGTATCGCTGGAACGATAAAATTGCTAAGTACCGCGCCGTGTCGGTTAGACGGTTCGCGGTAAGAGTAAACTTTTTTCCTATCGTTCCTAGATGATTTTAAACGTTATATTCGTGGTAAACTGTGCATACGAAACCGTGTGTCGTGACGCCAGTTCTCTCGGACGCGTATTTACCGAGTTAACTTCCGGCGAGTCGCTTAGGTATCGCTGGAACGATAAAATTGCTAAGTACCGCGCCGTGTCGGTTAGACGGTTCGCGGTAAGAGTAAACTTTTTTCCTATCGTTCCTAGATGATTTTAAACGTTATATTCGTGGTAAACTGTGCATACGAAACCGTGTGTCGTGACGCCAGTTCTCTCGGACGCGTATTTACCGAGTTAACTTCCGGCGAGTCGCTTAGGTATCGCTGGAACGATAAAATTGCTAAGTACCGCGCCGTGTCGGTTAGACGGTTCGCGGTAAGAGTAAACTTTTTTCCTATCGTTCCTAGATGATTTTAAACGTTATATTCGTGGTAAACTGTGCATACGAAACCGTGTGTCGTGACGCCAGTTCTCTCGGACGCGTATTTACCGAGTTAACTTCCGGCGAGTCGCTTAGGTATCGCTGGAACGATAAAATTGCTAAGTACCGCGCCGTGTCGGTTAGACGGTTCGCGGTAAGAGTAAACTTTTTTCCTATCGTTCCTAGATGATTTTAAACGTTATATTCGTGGTAAACTGTGCATACGAAACCGTGTGTCGTGACGCCAGTTCTCTCGGACGCGTATTTACCGAGTTAACTTCCGGCGAGTCGCTTAGGTATCGCTGGAACGATAAAATTGCTAAGTACCGCGCCGTGTCGGTTAGACGGTTCGCGGTAAGAGTAAACTTTTTTCCTATCGTTCCTAGATGATTTTAAACGTTATATTCGTGGTAAACTGTGCATACGAAACCGTGTGTCGTGACGCCAGTTCTCTCGGACGCGTATTTACCGAGTTAACTTCCGGCGAGTCGCTTAGGTATCGCTGGAACGATAAAATTGCTAAGTACCGCGCCGTGTCGGTTAGACGGTTCGCGGTAAGAGTAAACTTTTTTCCTATCGTTCCTAGATGATTTTAAACGTTATATTCGTGGTAAACTGTGCATACGAAACCGTGTGTCGTGACGCCAGTTCTCTCGGACGCGTATTTACCGAGTTAACTTCCGGCGAGTCGCTTAGGTATCGCTGGAACGATAAAATTGCTAAGTACCGCGCCGTGTCGGTTAGACGGTTCGAGGTAAGAGTAAACTTTTTTCCTATCGTTCCTAGATGATTTTAAACGTTATATTCGTGGTAAACTGTGCATACGAAACCGTGTGTCGTGACGCCAGTTCTCTCGGACGCGTATTTACCGAGTTAAACATTACTTCCGGCGAGTCGCTTAGGTATCGCTGGAACGATAAAATTGCTAAGTACCGCGCCGTGTCGGTTAGACGGTTCGCGGTAAGAGTAAACTTTTTTCCTATCGTTCCTAGATGATTTTAAACGTTATATTCGTGGTAAACTGTGCATACGAAACCGTGTGTCGTGACGCCAGTTCTCTCGGACGCGTATTTACCGAGTTAACTTCCGGCGAGTCGCTTTGGTATCGCTGGAACGATAAACTTGCTAAGTACCGCGCCGTGTCGGTTAGACGGTTCGCGGTAAGAGTAAACTTTTTTCCTATCGTTCCTAGATGATTTTAAACGTTATATTCGTGGTAAACTGTGCATACGAAACCGTGTGTCGTGACGCCAGTTCTCTCGGACGCGTATTTACCGAGTTAACTTCCGGCGAGTCGCTTAGGTATCGCTGGAACGATAAAATTGCTAAGTACCGCGCCGTGTCGGTTAGACGGTTCGCGGTAAGAGTAAACTTTTTTC
>CAKAJI010000829.1:0-74511 GCA_916610255.1 Lasioglossum lativentre
TGAAAATACCTTATAATATATCGTAATTTGTAGTGTATCATTGAAAATACCTTATAATATATAGTAGTTTATCATTGAAAATACCTTATAATATAACGTAATATGCAGTGTATCATTGAAAATACCTTATAATATAACATAATATGCAGTGTATCATTGAAAATACATTATAATATAACGTAATATGCAGTGTATCATTGGAAATACCTTATAATATATCGTAATTTTTTAGTGTATCAATGAAAATACCTTATAATATATGGTAATTTGTAGTGTATCAATGACAATACCTTATAATATAACGTAATATGCAGTGTATAATTGAAAATACCTTATAATATAACGTAATATGCAGTGTATCATTGAAAATACCTTATAATATAACGTAATATGCAGTGTATCATTGAAAATACCTTATAATATAACGTAATATGCAGTGTATCATTGAAAATACCTTATAATAAAACGTAATATGCAGTGTATCATTGAAGATACCTTATAATATATGGTAATTTGTAGTGTATCAATGAAAATACCTTATAATATAACGTAATATTCTGTGTATCATTGAAAATACCTTATAATATAACGTAATATGCAGTGTATCATTGAAAATACCTTAGAATATATGGTAATTTGTAGTGTATCATTGAAACTACCTTGTAATATATAGTAGTTTATCACTGAAAATACCTTATAATAAAACGTAATATGCAATGTATCATTGAAAATACCTTATAATAATACGTAATATGCCGTGTATCATTGAAAATACCTTATAATATATCGTAATTTGTAGTGTATCATTGAAAATACCTTATAATATAACGTAATTTGTAGTGCATCAATGAAAATACCTTATAATATAACGTAATATGCAGTGTATCATTGAAAATACCTTAGAATATATGGTAATTCTAGTCTATCAATGAAAATACCTTATAATATAACGTAATATGCAGTGTATCAGTGAAAATACCTTATCATATATCGTAATTTGTAGTGTATCATTGAAAATACCTTATAATATATAGTAGTTTATCATTGAAAATACCTTATAATATAACGTAATATGCTGTGTATCATTGAAAATACCTTATAATATATCGTAATTTGTAGTGTATCAATGAAAATACCTTATAATATAACGTAATATGCTGTGTATCATTGAAAATACCTTATAATATATCGTAATTTGTAGTGTATCAATGAAAATACCTTATAATATAAAGTAATATGCAGTGTATCATTGAAAATACCTTATAATATATCGTAATTTGTAGTGTATCAATGAAAATACCTTATAATATAACGTAATATGCAGTGTATCATTGAAAATACCTTATAATATAACGTAATATGCAATGTATCATTGAAAATACCTTATAATAAAACGTAATATGCAGTGTATCATTGAAAATACCTTATAATAAAACGTAATATGCAGTGTATCATTGAAAATACCTTAAAATATATGGTAATTCTAGTCTATCAATGAAAATACCTTATAATATAACGTAATATGCAGTGTATCATTGAAAATACCTTATAATATAACGTAATATGCAGTGTATCATTGGAAATACCTTATAATATATCGTAATTTTTTAGTGTATCATTGAAAATACCTTATAATATATGGTAATTTGTAGTGTATCAATGACAATACCTTATAATATAACGTAATATGCAGTGTATAATTGAAAATACCTTATAATATAACGTAATATGCAGTGTATCATTGAAAATACCTTATAATATAACGTAATATGCAGTGTATCATTGAAAATACCTTATAATATAACGTAATATGCAGTGTATCATTGAAAATACCTTATAATAAAACGTAATATGCAGTGTATCATTGAAGATACCTTATAATATATGGTAATTTGTAGTGTATCAATGAAAATACCTTATAATATAACGTAATATTCTGTGTATCATTGAAAATACCTTATAATATAACGTAATATGCAGTGTATCATTGAAAATACCTTATAATATAACGTAATATGCAGTGTATCATTGAAAATACCTTAGAATATATGGTAATTCTAGTCTATCAATGAAAATACCTTATAATATAACGTAATATGCAGTGTATCAGTGAAAATACCTTATAATATATCGTAATTTGTAGTGTATCATTGAAAATACCTTATAATATATAGTAGTTTATCATTGAAAATACCTTATAATATAACGTAATATGCAGTGTATCATTGAAAATACCTTATAATATAACATAATATGCAGTGTATCATTGAAAATACATTATAATATAACGTAATATGCAGTGTATCATTGGAAATACCTTATAATATATCGTAATTTTTTAGTGTATCAATGAAAATACCTTATAATATATGGTAATTTGTAGTGTATCAATGACAATACCTTATAATATAACGTAATATGCAGTGTATAATTGAAAATACCTTATAATATAACGTAATATGCAGTGTATCATTGAAAATACCTTATAATATAACGTAATATGCAGTGTATCATTGAAAATACCTTATAATATAACGTAATATGCAGTGTATCATTGAAAATACCTTATAATAAACGTAATATGCAGTGTATCATTGAAGATACCTTATAATATATGGTAATTTGTAGTGTATCAATGAAAATACCTTATAATATAACGTAATATTCTGTGTATCATTGAAAATACCTTATAATATAACGTAATATGCAGTGTATCATTGAAAATACCTTAGAATATATGGTAATTTGTAGTGTATCATTGAAACTACCTTGTAATATATAGTAGTTTATCACTGAAAATACCTTATAATAAAACGTAATATGCAATGTATCATTGAAAATACCTTATAATAATACGTAATATGCCGTGTATCATTGAAAATACCTTATAATATATCGTAATTTGTAGTGTATCATTGAAAATACCTTATAATATATGGTAATTTGTAGTGCATCAATGAAAATACCTTATAATATAACGTAATATGCAGTGTATCATTGAAAATACCTTAGAATATATGGTAATTCTAGTCTATCAATGAAAATACCTTATAATATAACGTAATATGCAGTGTATCAGTGAAAATACCTTATCATATATCGTAATTTGTAGTGTATCATTGAAAATACCTTATAATATATAGTAGTTTATCATTGAAAATACCTTATAATATAACGTAATATGCTGTGTATCATTGAAAATACCTTATAATATATCGTAATTTGTAGTGTATCAATGAAAATACCTTATAATATAACGTAATATGCTGTGTATCATTGAAAATACCTTATAATATATCGTAATTTGTAGTGTATCAATGAAAATACCTTATAATATAAAGTAATATGCAGTGTATCATTGAAAATACCTTATAATATATCGTAATTTGTAGTGTATCAATGAAAATACCTTATAATATAACGTAATATGCAGTGTATCATTGAAAATACCTTATAATATAACATAATATGCAGTGTATCATTGAAAATACATTATAATATAACGTAATATGCAATGTATCATTGAAAATACCTTATAATAAAACGTAATATGCAGTGTATCATTGAAAATACCTTATAATAAAACGTAATATGCAGTGTATCATTGAAAATACCTTAAAATATATGGTAATTCTAGTCTATCAATGAAAATACCTTATAATATAACGTAATATGCAGTGTATCAGTGAAAATACCTTATAATATATCGTAATTTGTAGTGTATCATTGAAAATACCTTATAATATATAGTAGTTTATCATTGAAAATACCTTATAATATAACGTAATATGCAGTGTATCATTGAAAATACCTTATAATATAACATAATATGCAGTGTATCATTGAAAATACCTTATAATATAACGTAATATGCAGTGTATCATTGGAAATACCTTATAATATATCGTAATTTTTTAGTGTATCAATGAAAATACCTTATAATATATGGTAATTTGTAGTGTATCAATGACAATACCTTATAATATAACGTAATATGCAGTGTATAATTGAAAATACCTTATAATATAACGTAATATGCAGTGTATCATTGAAAATACCTTATAATATAACGTAATATGCAGTGTATCATTGAAAATACCTTATAATATAACGTAATATGCAGTGTATCATTGAAAATACCTTATAATAAAACGTAATATGCAGTGTATCATTGAAGATACCTTATAATATATGGTAATTTGTAGTGTATCATTGAAAATACCTTATAATATAACGTAATATTCTGTGTATCATTGAAAATACCTTATAATATAACGTAATATGCAGTGTATCATTGAAAATACCTTAGAATATATGGTAATTTGTAGTGTATCATTGAAACTACCTTGTAATATATAGTAGTTTATCACTGAAAATACCTTATAATAAAACGTAATATGCAGTGTATCAGTGAAAATACCTTATCAAATATCGTAATTTGTAGTGTATCATTGAAAATACCTTATAATATATAGTAGTTTATCATTGAAAATACCTTATAATATAACGTAATATGCTGTGTATCATTGAAAATACCTTATAATATATCGTAATTTGTAGTGTATCAATGAAAATACCTTATAATATAAAGTAATATGCAGTGTATCATTGAAAATACCTTATAATATATCGTAATTTGTAGTGTATCAATGAAAATACCTTATAATATAACGTAATATGCAGTGTATCATTGAAAATACCTTATAATATAACATAATATGCAGTGTATCATTGAAAATACATTATAATATAACGTAATATGCAGTGTATCTTTGAAAATACCTTATAATATAACGTAATATGCAGTGTATCATTGAAAATACCTTAGAATATATGGTAATTTGTAGTGTATCATTGAAACTACCTTGTAATATATAGTAGTTTATCATTGAAAATACCTTATAATATAACGTAATATGCAGTGTATCATTGAAAATACCTTATAATATAACGTAATATGCAGTGTATCATTGGAAATACCTTATAATATATCGTAATTTTTTAGTGTATCATTGAAAATACCTTATAATATATGGTAATTTGTAGTGTATCAATGACAATACCTTATAATATAACGTAATATGCAGTGTATCATTGAAAATACCTTAAAATATATGGTAATTCTAGTCTATCAATGAAAATACCTTATAATATAACGTAATATGCAGTGTATCATTGAAAATACCTTATAATATAACGTAATATGCAGTGTATCATTGGAAATACCTTATAATATATCGTAATTTTTTAGTGTATCATTGAAAATACCTTATAATATATGGTAATTTGTAGTGTATCAATGACAATACCTTATAATATAACGTAATATGCAGTGTATAATTGAAAATACCTTATAATATAACGTAATATGCAGTGTATCATTGAAAATACCTTATAATATAACATAATATGCAGTGTATCATTGAAAATACCTTATAATATATCGTAATTTGTAGTGTATCAATGAAAATACCTTATAATATAACGTAATATGCTGTGTATCATTGAAAATACCTTATAATATATCGTAATTTGTAGTGTATCAATGAAAATACCTTATAATATAAAGTAATATGCAGTGTATCATTGAAAATACCTTATAATATATCGTAATTTGTAGTGTATCAATGAAAATACCTTATAATATAACGTAATATGCAGTGTATCATTGAAAATACCTTATAATATAACATAATATGCAGTGTATCATTGAAAATACATTATAATATAACGTAATATGCAATGTATCATTGAAAATACCTTATAATAAAACGTAATATGCAGTGTATCATTGAAAATACCTTATAATAAAACGTAATATGCAGTGTATCATTGAAAATACCTTAAAATATATGGTAATTCTAGTCTATCAATGAAAATACCTTATAATATAACGTAATATGCAGTGTATCATTGAAAATACCTTATAATATAACGTAATATGCAGTGTATCATTGGAAATACCTTATAATATATCGTAATTTTTTAGTGTATCATTGAAAATACCTTATAATATATGGTAATTTGTAGTGTATCAATGACAATACCTTATAATATAACGTAATATGCAGTGTATAATTGAAAATACCTTATAATATAACGTAATATGCAGTGTATCATTGAAAATACCTTATAATATAACGTAATATGCAGTGTATCATTGAAAATACCTTATAATATAACGTAATATGCAGTGTATCATTGAAAATACCTTATAATAAAACGTAATATGCAGTGTATCATTGAAGATACCTTATAATATATGGTAATTTGTAGTGTATCAATGAAAATACCTTATAATATAACGTAATATTCTGTGTATCATTGAAAATACCTTATAATATAACGTAATATGCAGTGTATCATTGAAAATACCTTATAATATAACGTAATATGCAGTGTATCATTGAAAATACCTTAGAATATATGGTAATTCTAGTCTATCAATGAAAATACCTTATAATATAACGTAATATGCAGTGTATCAGTGAAAATACCTTATAATATATCGTAATTTGTAGTGTATCATTGAAAATACCTTATAATATATAGTAGTTTATCATTGAAAATACCTTATAATATAACGTAATATGCAGTGTATCATTGAAAATACCTTATAATATAACATAATATGCAGTGTATCATTGAAAATACCTTATAATATAACGTAATATGCAGTGTATCATTGGAAATACCTTATAATATATCGTAATTTTTTAGTGTATCAATGAAAATACCTTATAATATATGGTAATTTGTAGTGTATCAATGACAATACCTTATAATATAACGTAATATGCAGTGTATAATTGAAAATACCTTATAATATAACGTAATATGCAGTGTATCATTGAAAATACCTTATAATATAACGTAATATGCAGTGTATCATTGAAAATACCTTATAATATAACGTAATATGCAGTGTATCATTGAAAATACCTTATAATAAAACGTAATATGCAGTGTATCATTGAAGATACCTTATAATATATGGTAATTTGTAGTGTATCAATGAAAATACCTTATAATATAACGTAATATTCTGTGTATCATTGAAAATACCTTATAATATAACGTAATATGCAGTGTATCATTGAAAATACCTTAGAATATATGGTAATTTGTAGTGTATCATTGAAACTACCTTGTAATATATAGTAGTTTATCACTGAAAATACCTTATAATAAAACGTAATATGCAGTGTATCAGTGAAAATACCTTATCATATATCGTAATTTGTAGTGTATCATTGAAAATACCTTATAATATATAGTAGTTTATCATTGAAAATACCTTATAATATAACGTAATATGCTGTGTATCATTGAAAATACCTTATAATATATCGTAATTTGTAGTGTATCAATGAAAATACCTTATAATATAAAGTAATATGCAGTGTATCATTGAAAATACCTTATAATATATCGTAATTTGTAGTGTATCAATGAAAATACCTTATAATATAACGTAATATGCAGTGTATCATTGAAAATACCTTATAATATAACATAATATGCAGTGTATCATTGAAAATACATTATAATATAACGTAATATGCAGTGTATCTTTGAAAATACCTTATAATATAACGTAATATGCAGTGTATCATTGAAAATACCTTAGAATATATGGTAATTTGTAGTGTATCATTGAAACTACCTTGTAATATATAGTAGTTTATCATTGAAAATACCTTATAATATAACGTAATATGCAGTGTATCATTGAAAATACCTTATAATATAACGTAATATGCAGTGTATCATTGGAAATACCTTATAATATATCGTAATTTTTTAGTGTATCATTGAAAATACCTTATAATATATGGTAATTTGTAGTGTATCAATGACAATACCTTATAATATAACGTAATATGCAGTGTATCATTGAAAATACCTTAAAATATATGGTAATTCTAGTCTATCAATGAAAATACCTTATAATATAACGTAATATGCAGTGTATCATTGAAAATACCTTATAATATAACGTAATATGCAGTGTATCATTGGAAATACCTTATAATATATCGTAATTTTTTAGTGTATCATTGAAAATACCTTATAATATATGGTAATTTGTAGTGTATCAATGACAATACCTTATAATATAACGTAATATGCAGTGTATAATTGAAAATACCTTATAATATAACGTAATATGCAGTGTATCATTGAAAATACCTTATAATATAACATAATATGCAGTGTATCATTGAAAATACATTATAATATAACGTAATATGCAATGTATCATTGAAAATACCTTATAATAAAACGTAATATGCAGTGTATCATTGAAAATACCTTATAATAAAACGTAATATGCAGTGTATCATTGAAAATACCTTATAATATATCGTAATTTTTTAGTGTATCATTGAAAATACCTTATAATATATGGTAATTTGTAGTGTATCAATGACAATACCTTATAATATAACGTAATATGCAGTGTATAATTGAAAATACCTTATAATATAACGTAATATGCAGTGTATCATTGAAAATACCTTATAATATAACATAATATGCAGTGTATCATTGAAAATACATTATAATATAACGTAATATGCAATGTATCATTGAAAATACCTTATAATAAAACGTAATATGCAGTGTATCATTGAAAATACCTTATAATAAAACGTAATATGCAGTGTATCATTGAAAATACCTTAAAATATATGGTAATTCTAGTCTATCAATGAAAATACCTTATAATATAACGTAATATGCAGTGTATCATTGAAAATACCTTATAATATAACGTAATATGCAGTGTATCATTGGAAATACCTTATAATATATCGTAATTTTTTAGTGTATCATTGAAAATACCTTATAATATATGGTAATTTGTAGTGTATCAATGACAATACCTTATAATATAACGTAATATGCAGTGTATAATTGAAAATACCTTATAATATAACGTAATATGCAGTGTATCATTGAAAATACCTTATAATATAACGTAATATGCAGTGTATCATTGAAAATACCTTATAATATAACGTAATATGCAGTGTATCATTGAAAATACCTTATAATAAAACGTAATATGCAGTGTATCATTGAAGATACCTTATAATATATGGTAATTTGTAGTGTATCAATGAAAATACCTTATAATATAACGTAATATTCTGTGTATCATTGAAAATACCTTATAATATAACGTAAAATGCAGTGTATCATTGAAAATACCTTAGAATATAAGGTAATTTGTAGTGTATCATTGAAACTACCTTGTAATATATAGTAGTTTATCACTGAAAATACCTTATAATAAAACGTAATATGCAATGTATCATTGAAAATACCTTATAATAAAACGTAATATGCAGTGTATCATTGAAAATACCTTATAATATATCGTAATTTGTAGTGTATCATTGAAAATACCTTATAATATATGGTAATTTGTAGTGCATCAATGAAAATACCTTATAATATAACGTAATATGCAGTGTATAATTGAAAATACCTTATAATATAACGTAATATGCAGTGTATCATTGAAAATACCTTATAATATAACGTAATATGCAGTGTATCATTGAAAATACCTTATAATGTAACGTAATATGCAGTGTATCATTGAAAATACCTTATAATAAAACGTAATATGCAGTGTATCATTGAAGATACCTTATAATATATGGTAATTTGTAGTGTATCAATGAAAATACCTTATAATATAACGTAATATTCTGTGTATCATTGAAAATACCTTATAATATAACGTAATATGCAGTGTATCATTGAAAATACCTTAGAATATATGGTAATTTGTAGTGTATCATTGAAACTACCTTGTAATATATAGTAGTTTATCACTGAAAATACCTTATAATAAAACGTAATATGCAATGTATCATTGAAAATACCTTATATTAAAACGTAATATGCAGTGTATCATTGAAAATACCTTATAATATATCGTAATTTGTAGTGTATCATTGAAAATACCTTATAATATATGGTAATTTGTAGTGCATCAATGAAAATACCTTATAATATAACGTAATATGCAGTGTATCATTGAAAATACCTTATAATATAACGTAATATGCAGTGTATCATTGAAAATACCTTATAATATAACGTAATATGCAGTGTATCATTGAAAATACCTTATAATATAACGTAATATGCAGTGTATCATTGAAAATACCTTATAATATAACGTAATATGCAGTGTATCATTGAAAATACCTTAGAATATATGGTAATTCTAGTCTATCAATGAAAATACCTTATAATATAACATAATATGCAGTGTACCATTGAAATACCTTATAATATAACGTAATATGCAGTGTATCATTGAAA
This sequence comes from Lasioglossum lativentre, assembly GCA_916610255.1. NCBI lineage: Eukaryota > Metazoa > Arthropoda > Insecta > Hymenoptera > Halictidae > Lasioglossum > Lasioglossum lativentre. The sequence continues at coordinate 10,348 of CAKAJI010000829.1, forward strand.
ATACCTTATAATATAACGTAATATGCAGTGTATCATTGAAAATACCTTATATATAACGTAATATGCAGTGTATCATTGAAAATACCTTATAATAAAACGTAATATGCAGTGTATCATTGAAGATACCTTATAATATATGGTAATTTGTAGTGTATCAATGAAAATACCTTATAATATAACGTAATATTCTGTGTATCATTGAAAATACCTTATAATATAACGTAATATGCAGTGTATCATTGAAAATACCTTAGAATATATGGTAATTTGTAGTGTATCATTGAAACTACCTTGTAATATATAGTAGTTTATCACTGAAAATACCTTATAATAAAACGTAATATGCAATGTATCATTGAAAATACCTTATAATAATACGTAATATGCAGTGTATCATTGAAAATACCTTATAATATATCGTAATTTGTAGTGTATCATTGAAAATACCTTATAATATATGGTAATTTGTAGTGCATCAATGAAAATACCTTATAATATAACGTAATATGCAGTGTATCATTGAAAATACCTTATAATATAACGTAATATGCAGTGTATCATTGAAAATACCTTATAATATAACGTAATATGCAGTGTATCATTGAAAATACCTTATAATATAACGTAATATGCAGTGTATCATTGAAAATACCTTAGAATATATGGTAATTCTAGTCTATCAATGAAAATACCTTATAATATAACGTAATATGCAGTGTATCAGTGAAAATACCTTATAATATATCGTAATTTGTAGTGTATCATTGAAAATACCTTATAATATATAGTAGTTTATCATTGAAAATACCTTATAATATAACGTAATATGCTGTGTATCATTGAAAATACCTTATAATATATCGTAATTTGTAGTGTATCAATGAAAATACCTTATAATATAAAGTAATATGCAGTGTATCATTGAAAATACCTTATAATATATCGTAATTTGTAGTGTATCAATGAAAATACCTTATAATATAACGTAATATGCAGTGTATCATTGAAAATACCTTATAATATAACATAATATGCAGTGTATCATTGAAAATACATTATAATATAACGTAATATGCAGTGTATCTTTGAAAATACCTTATAATATAACGTAATATGCAGTGTATCATTGAAAATACCTTAGAATATATGGTAATTTGTAGTGTATCATTGAAACTACCTTGTAATATATAGTAGTTTATCACTGAAAATACCTTATAATAAAACGTAATATGCAATGTATCATTGAAAATACCTTATAATAATTCGTAATATGCAGTGTATCATTGAAAATACCTTATAATATATCGTAATTTGTAGTGTATCATTGAAAATACCTTATAATATATGGTAATTTGTAGTGCATCAATGAAAATACCTTATAATATAACGTAATATGCAGTGTATCATTGAAAATACCTTATAATATAACGTAATATGCAGTGTATCATTGAAAATACCTTATAATATAACGTAATATGCAGTGTATCATTGAAAATACCTTATAATATAACGTAATATGCAGTGTATCATTGAAAATACCTTAGAATATATGGTAATTCTAGTCTATCAATGAAAATACCTTATAATATAACGTAATATGCAGTGTATCAGTGAAAATACCTTATAATATATCGTAATTTGTAGTGTATCATTGAAAATACCTTATAATATATAGTAGTTTATCATTGAAAATACCTTATAATATAACGTAATATGCTGTGTATCATTGAAAATACCTTATAATATATCGTAATTTGTAGTGTATCAATGAAAATACCTTATAATATAAAGTAATATGCAGTGTATCATTGAAAATACCTTATAATATATCGTAATTTGTAGTGTATCAATGAAAATACCTTATAATATAACGTAATATGCAGTGTATCATTGAAAATACCTTATAATATAACATAATATGCAGTGTATCATTGAAAATACATTATAATATAACGTAATATGCAGTGTATCATTGAAAATACCTTATAATATAACGTAATATGCAGTGTATCATTGAAAATACCTTAGAATATATGGTAATTTGTAGTGTATCATTGAAACTACCTTGTAATATATAGTAGTTTATCATTGAAAATACCTTATAATATAACGTAATATGCAATGTATCATTGAAAATACCTTATAATATAACGTAATATGCAGTGTATCATTGGAAATACCTTATAATATATCGTAATTTTTTAGTGTATCATTGAAAATACCTTATAATATATGGTAATTTGTAGTGTATCAATGACAATACCTTATAATATAACGTAATATGCAGTGTATCATTGAAAATACCTTAAAATATATGGTAATTCTAGTCTATCAATGAAAATACCTTATAATATAACGTAATATGCAGTGTATCAGTGAAAATACCTTATAATATAACGTAATATGCAGTGTATCATTGGAAATACCTTATAATATATCGTAATTTTTTAGTGTATCATTGAAAATACCTTATAATATATGGTAATTTGTAGTGTATCAATGACAATACCTTATAATATAACGTAATATGCAGTGTATAATTGAAAATACCTTATAATATAACGTAATATGCAGTGTATCATTGAAAATACCTTATAATATAACATAATATGCAGTGTATCATTGAAAATACATTATAATATAACGTAATATGCAATGTATCATTGAAAATACCTTATAATAAAACGTAATATGCAGTGTATCATTGAAAATACCTTGGAATAAAACGTAATATGCAGTGTATCATTGAAAATACCTTAGAATATATCGTAATTTTTTAGTGTATCATTGAAAATACCTTATAATATATGGTAATTTGTAGTGTATCAATGACAATACCTTATAATATAACGTAATATGCAGTGTATAATTGAAAATACCTTATAATATAACGTAATATGCAGTGTATCATTGAAAATACCTTATAATATAACATAATATGCAGTGTATCATTGAAAATACATTATAATATAACGTAATATGCAATGTATCATTGAAAATACCTTATAATAAAACGTAATATGCAGTGTATCATTGAAAATACCTTATAATAAAACGTAATATGCAGTGTATCATTGAAAATACCTTAAAATATATGGTAATTCTAGTCTATCAATGAAAATACCTTATAATATAACGTAATATGCAGTGTATCATTGAAAATACCTTATAATATAACGTAATATGCAGTGTATCATTGAAAATACCTTATAATATAACGTAATATGCAGTGTATCATTGAAAATACCTTATAATATAACGTAATATGCAGTGTATCATTGAAAATACCTTAGAATATATGGTAATTCTAGTCTATCAATGAAAATACCTTATAATATAACGTAATATGCAGTGTATCAGTGAAAATACCTTATAATATATCGTAATTTGTAGTGTATCAATGAAAATACCTTATAATATAAAGTAATATGCAGTGTATCATTGAAAATACCTTATAATATATCGTAATTTGTAGTGTATCAATGAAAATACCTTATAATATAACGTAATATGCAGTGTATCATTGAAAATACCTTATAATATAACATAATATGCAGTGTATCATTGAAAATACATTATAATATAACGTAATATGCAGTGTATCTTTGAAAATACCTTATAATATAACGTAATATGCAGTGTATCATTGAAAATACCTTAGAATATATGGTAATTTGTAGTGTATCATTGAAACTACCTTGTAATATATAGTAGTTTATCACTGAAAATACCTTATAATAAAACGTAATATGCAATGTATCATTGAAAATACCTTATAATAATACGTAATATGCAGTGTATCATTGAAAATACCTTATAATATATCGTAATTTGTAGTGTATCATTGAAAATACCTTATAATATATGGTAATTTGTAGTGCATCAATGAAAATACCTTATAATATAACGTAATATGCAGTGTATCATTGAAAATACCTTATAATATAACGTAATATGCAGTGTATCATTGAAAATACCTTATAATATAACGTAATATGCAGTGTATCATTGAAAATACCTTATAATATAACGTAATATGCAGTGTATCATTGAAAATACCTTAGAATATATGGTAATTCTAGTCTATCAATGAAAATACCTTATAATATAACGTAATATGCAGTGTATCAGTGAAAATACCTTATAATATATCGTAATTTGTAGTGTATCATTGAAAATACCTTATAATATATAGTAGTTTATCATTGAAAATACCTTATAATATAACGTAATATGCTGTGTATCATTGAAAATACCTTATAATATATCGTAATTTGTAGTGTATCAATGAAAATACCTTATAATATAACGTAATATGCAGTGTATCATTGAAAATACCTTATAATATATCGTAATTTGTAGTGTATCAATGAAAATACCTTATAATATAACGTAATATGCAGTGTATCATTGAAAATACCTTATAATATAACATAATATGCAGTGTATCATTGAAAATACATTATAATATAACGTAATATGCAGTGTATCATTGAAAATACCTTATAATATAACGTAATATGCAGTGTATCATTGAAAATACCTTAGAATATATGGTAATTTGTAGTGTATCATTGAAACTACCTTGTAATATATAGTAGTTTATCATTGAAAATACCTTATAATATTACGTAATATGCAGTGTATCATTGAAAATACCTTATAATATAACGTAATATGCAGTGTATCATTGGAAATACCTTATAATATATCGTAATTTTTTAGTGTATCATTGAAAATACCTTATAATATATGGTAATTTGTAGTGTATCAATGACAATACCTTATAATATAACGTAATATGCAGTGTATCATTGAAAATACCTTAAAATATATGGTAATTCTAGTCTATCAATGAAAATACCTTATAATATAACGTAATATGCAGTGTATCATTGAAAATACCTTATAATATAACGTAATATGCAGTGTATCATTGGAAATACCTTATAATATATCGTAATTTTTTAGTGTATCATTGAAAATACCTTATAATATATGGTAATTTGTAGTGTATCAATGACAATACCTTATAATATAACGTAATATGCAGTGTATAATTGAAAATACCTTATAATATAACGTAATATGCAGTGTATCATTGAAAATACCTTATAATATAACATAATATGCAGTGTATCATTGAAAATACATTATAATATAACGTAATATGCAATGTATCATTGAAAATACCTTATAATATAACGTAATATGCAGTGTATCATTGAAAATACCTTATAATAAAACGTAATATGCAGTGTATCATTGAAAATACCTTATAATATATCGTAATTTTTTAGTGTATCATTGAAAATACCTTATAATATATGGTAATTTGTAGTGTATCAATGACAATACCTTATAATATAACGTAATATGCAGTGTATAATTGAAAATACCTTATAATATAACGTAATATGCAGTGTATCATTGAAAATACCTTATAATATAACATAATATGCAGTGTATCATTGAAAATACATTATAATATAACGTAATATGCAGTGTATCATTGAAAATACCTTATAATAAAACGTAATATGCAGTGTATCATTGAAAATACCTTATAATAAAACGTAATATGCAGTGTATCATTGAAAATACCTTAAAATATATGGTAATTCTAGTCTATCAATGAAAATACCGTATAATATAACGTAATATGCAGTGTATCATTGAAAATACCTTATAATATAACGTAATATGCAGTGTATCATTGGAAATACCTTATAATATATCGTAATTTTTTAGTGTATCATTGAAAATACCTTATAATATATGGTAATTTGTAGTGTATCAATGACAATACCTTATAATATAACGTAATATGCAGTGTATAATTGAAAATACCTTATAATATAACGTAATATGCAGTGTATCATTGAAAATACCTTATAATATAACGTAATATGCAGTGTATCATTGAAAATACCTTATAATATAACGTAATATGCAGTGTATCATTGAAAATACCTTATAATAAAACGTAATATGCAGTGTATCATTGAAGATACCTTATAATATATGGTAATTTGTAGTGTATCAATGAAAATACCTTATAATATAACGTAATATTCTGTGTATCATTGAAAATACCTTATAATATAACGTAATATGCAGTGTATCATTGAAAATACCTTAGAATATAAGGTAATTTGTAGTGTATCATTGAAACTACCTTGTAATATATAGTAGTTTATCACTGAAAATACCTTATAATAAAACGTAATATGCAATGTATCATTGAAAATACCTTATATTAAAACGTAATATGCAGTGTATCATTGAAAATACCTTATAATATATCGTAATTTGTAGTGTATCATTGAAAATACCTTATAATATATGGTAATTTGTAGTGCATCAATGAAAATACCTTATAATATAACGTAATATGCAGTGTATCATTGAAAATACCTTATAATATAACGTAATATGCAGTGTATCATTGAAAATACCTTATAATATAACGTAATATGCAGTGTATCATTGAAAATACCTTATAATATAACGTAATATGCAGTGTATCATTGAAAATACCTTATAATAAAACGTAATATGCAGTGTATCATTGAAGATACCTTATAATATATGGTAATTTGTAGTGTATCAATGAAAATACCTTATAATATAACGTAATATTCTGTGTATCATTGAAAATACCTTATAATATAACGTAATATGCAGTGTATCATTGAAAATACCTTAGAATATATGGTATTTGTAGTGTATCATTGAAACTACCTTGTAATATATAGTAGTTTATCACTGAAAATACATTATAATATAACGTAATATGCAATGTATCATTGAAAATACCTTATAATAAAACGTAATATGCAGTGTATCATTGAAAATACCTTATAATATAACTTAATATGCAGTCTATCAATGAAAATACCTTATAATATAACGTAATATGCAGTGTATCAGTGAAAATACCATATAATATATCGTAATTTGTAGTGTATCATTGAAAATACCTTATAATATATAGTAGTTTATCATTGAAAATACCTTATAATATAACGTAATATGCAGTGTATAATTGAAAATACCTTATAATATAACGTAATATGCAGTGTATCATTGAAAATACCTTATAATATAACATAATATGCAGTGTATCATTGAAAATACATTATAATATAACGTAATATGCAATGTATCATTGAAAATACCTTATAATAAAACGTAATATGCAGTGTATCATTGAAAATACCTTATAATAACACGTAATATGCAGTGTATCATTGAAAATACCTTATAATATATCGTAATTTTTTAGTGTATCATTGAAAATACCTTATAATATATGGTAATTTGTAGTGTATCAATGACAATACCTTATAATATAACGTAATATGCAGTGTATAATTGAAAATACCTTATAATATAACGTAATATGCAGTGTATCATTGAAAATACCTTATAATATAACATAATATGCAGTGTATCATTGAAAATACATTATAATATAACGTAATATGCAATGTATCATTGAAAATACCTTATAATATAACGTAATATGCAGTGTATCATTGAAAATACCTTATAATATAACGTAATATGCAGTGTATCATTGGAAATACCTTATAATATATCGTAATTTTTTAGTGTATCATTGAAAATACCTTATAATATATGGTAATTTGTAGTGTATCAATGACAATACCTTATAATATAACGTAATATGCAGTGTATAATTGAAAATACCTTATAATATAACGTAATATGCAGTGTATCATTGAAAATACCTTATAATATAACATAATATGCAGTGTATCATTGAAAATACATTATAATATAACGTAATATGCAATGTATCATTGAAAATACCTTGTAATATATAGTAGTTTATCACTGAAAATACCTTATAATAAAACGTAATATGCAATGTATCATTGAAAATACCTTATAATAAAACGTAATATGCAGTGTATCATTGAAAATACCTTATAATATATCGTAATTTGTAGTGTATCATTGAAAATACCTTATAATATATGGTAATTTGTAGTGCATCAATGAAAATACCTTATAATATAACGTAATATGCAGTGTATAATTGAAAATACCTTATAATATAACGTAATATGCAGTGTATCATTGAAAATACCTTATAATATAACGTAATATGCAGTGTATCATTGAAAATACCTTATAATATAACGTAATATGCAGTGTATCATTGAAAATACCTTATAATAAAACGTAATATGCAGTGTATCATTGAAGATACCTTATAATATATGGTAATTTGTAGTGTATCAATTAAAATACCTTATAATATAACGTAATATGCAGTGTATAATTGAAAATACCTTATAATATAACGTAATATGCAGTGTATCATTGAAAATACCTTATAATATAACGTAATATGCAGTGTATCATTGAAAATACCTTATAATATAACGTAATATGCAGTGTATCATTGAAAATACCTTATAATAAAACGTAATATGCAGTGTATCATTGAAGATACCTTATAATATATGGTAATTTGTAGTGTATCAATGAAAATACCTTATAATATAACGTAATATTCTGTGTATCATTGAAAATACCTTATAATATAACGTAATATGCAGTGTATCATTGAAAATACCTTAGAATATATGGTAATTTGTAGTGTATCATTGAAACTACCTTGTAATATATAGTAGTTTATCACTGAAAATACATTATAATATAACGTAATATGCAATGTATCATTGAAAATACCTTATAATAAAACGTAATATGCAGTGTATCATTGAAAATACCTTATAATATAACTTAATATGCAGTCTATCAATGAAAATACCTTATAATATAACGTAATATGCAGTGTATCAGTGAAAATACCATATAATATATCGTAATTTGTAGTGTATCATTGAAAATACCTTATAATATATAGTAGTTTATCATTGAAAATACCTTATAATATAACGTAATATGCAGTGTATAATTGAAAATACCTTATAATATAACGTAATATGCAGTGTATCATTGAAAATACCTTATAATATAACATAATATGCAGTGTATCATTGAAAATACATTATAATATAACGTAATATGCAATGTATCATTGAAAATACCTTATAATAAAACGTAATATGCAGTGTATCATTGAAAATACCTTATAATAACACGTAATATGCAGTGTATCATTGAAAATACCTTATAATATATCGTAATTTTTTAGTGTATCATTGAAAATACCTTATAATATATGGTAATTTGTAGTGTATCAATGACAATACCTTATAATATAACGTAATATGCAGTGTATAATTGAAAATACCTTATAATATAACGTAATATGCAGTGTATAATTGAAAATACCTTATAATATAACGTAATATGCAGTGTATCATTGAAAATACCTTATAATATAACATAATATGCAGTGTATCATTGAAAATACATTATAATATAACGTAATATGCAATGTATCATTGAAAATACCTTGTAATATATAGTAGTTTATCACTGAAAATACCTTATAATATAACGTAATATGCAATGTATCATTGAAAATACCTTATAATAAAACGTAATATGCAGTGTATCATTGAAAATACCTTATAATATATCGTAATTTGTAGTGTATCATTGAAAATACCTTATAATATATGGTAATTTGTAGTGTATCAATGAAAATACCTTATAATATAACGTAATATGCAGTGTATAATTGAAAATACCTTATAATATAACGTAATATGCAGTGTATCATTGAAAATACCTTATAATATAACGTAATATGCAGTGTATCATTGAAAATACCTTATAATATAACGTAATATGCAGTGTATCATTGAAAATACCTTATAATAAAACGTAATATGCAGTGTATCATTGAAGATACCTTATAATATATGGTAATTTGTAGTGTATCAATTAAAATACCTTATAATATAACGTAATATTCTGTGTATCATTGAAAATACCTTATAATATAACGTAATATGCAGTGTATCATTGAAAATACCTTAGAATATATGGTAATTTGTAGTGTATCATTGAAACTACCTTGTAATATATAGTAGTTTACCACTGAAAATACCTTATAATAAAACGTAATATGCAATGTATCATTGAAAATACCTTATAATAAAACGTAATATGCAGTGTATCATTGAAAATACCTTATAATATATCGTAATTTGTAGTGTATCATTGAAAATACCTTATAATATATGGTAATTTGTAGTGCATCAATGAAAATACCTTATAATATAACGTAATATGCAGTGTATCATTGAAAATACCTTATAATATAACGTAATATGCAGTGTATCATTGAAAATACCTTATAATATAACGTAATATGCAGTGTATCATTGAAAATACCTTATAATATAACGTAATATGCAGTGTATCATTGAAAATACCTTATAATATAACGTAATATGCAGTGTATCATTGAAAATACCTTAGAATATATGGTAATTCTAGTCTATCAATGAAAATACCTTATAATAAAACGTAATATGCAGTGTATCATTGAAAATACCTTATAATATATCGTAATTTGTAGTGTATCATTGAAAATACCTTATAATATATAGTAGTTTATCATTGAAAATACCTTATAATATAACGTAATATGCAGTGTATCATTGAAAATACCTTATAATATAACATAATATGCAGTGTACCATTGAAAATACCTTATAATATAACGTAATATGCAGTGTATAATTGAAAATACCTTATAATATAACGTAATATGCAGTGTATCATTGAAAATACCTTATAATATAACGTAATATGCAGTGTATCATTGAAAATACCTTATAATATAACGTAATATGCAGTGTATCATTGAAAATACCTTATAATAAAACGTAATATGCAGTGTATCATTGAAGATACCTTATAATATATGGTAATTTGTAGTGTATCAATGAAAATACCTTATAATATAACGTAATATTCTGTGTATCATTGAAAATACCTTATAATATAACGTAATATGCAGTGTATCATTGAAAATACCTTATAATATAACGTAATATGCAGTGTATCATTGAAAATACCTTATAATATAACGTAATATGCAGTGTATCATTGAAAATACCTTAGAATATATGGTAATTCTAGTCTATCAATGAAAATACCTTATAATATAACGAAATATGCAGTGTATCAGTGAAAATACCTTATAATATATCGTAATTTGTAGTGTATCATTGAAAATACCTTATAATATATAGTAGTTTATCATTGAAAATACCTTATAATATAACGTAATATGCAGTGTATCATTGAAAATACCTTATAATATAACATAATATGCAGTGTACCATTGAAAATACCTTATAATATAACGTAATATGCAGTGTATAATTGAAAATACCTTATAATATAACGTAATATGCAGTGTATCATTGAAAATACCTTATAATATAACGTAATATGCAGTGTATCATTGAAAATACCTTATAATATAACGTAATATGCAGTGTATCATTGAAAATACCTTATAATAAAACGTAATATGCAGTGTATCATTGAAGATACCTTATAATATATGGTAATTTGTAGTGTATCAATGAAAATACCTTATAATATAACGTAATATTCTGTGTATCATTGAAAATACCTTATAATATAACGTAATATGCAGTGTATCATTGAAAATACCTTAGAATATATGGTAATTTGTAGTGTATCATTGAAACTACCTTGTAATATATAGTAGTTTACCACTGAAAACACCTTATAATAAAACGTAATATGCAATGTATCATTGAAAATACCTTATAATAAAACGTAATATGCAGTGTATCATTGAAAATACCTTATAATATATCGTAATTTGTAGTGTATCATTGAAAATACCTTATAATATATTGTAATTTGTAGTGCATCAATGAAAATACCTTATAATATAACGTAATATGCAGTGTATCATTGAAAATACCTTATAATATAACGTAATATGCAGTGTATCATTGAAAATACCTTATAATATAACGTAATATGCAGTGTATCATTGAAAATACCTTATAATATAACGTAATATGCAGTGTATCATTGAAAATACCTTATAATATAACTTAATATGCAGTGTATCATTGAAAATACCTTAGAATATATGGTAATTCTAGTCTATCAATGAAAATACCTTATAATATAACGTAATATGCAGTGTATCAGTGAAAATACCTTATAATATATCGTAATTTGTAGTGTATCATTGAAAATACCTTATAATATATAGTAGTTTATCATTGAAAATACCTTATAATATAACGTAATATGCAGTGTATCATTGAAAATACCTTATAATATAACGTAATATGCAGTGTATCATTGAAAATACCTTATAATATAACGTAATATGCAGTGTATCATTGAAAATACCTTAGAATATATGGTAATTCTAGTCTATCAATGAAAATACCTTATAATATAACGTAATATGCAGTGTATCATTGAAAATACCTTATAATAAAACGTAATATGCAGTGTATCATTGAAGATACCTTATAATATATGGTAATTTGTAGTGTATCAATGAAAATACCTTATAATATAACGTAATATTCTGTGTATCATTGAAAATACCTTAGAATATATGGTAATTTGTAGTGTATCATTGAAACTACCTTGTAATATATAGTAGTTTATCACTGAAAATACATTATAATATAACGTAATATGCAATGTATCATTGAAAATACCTTATAATAAAACGTAATATGCAGTGTATCATTGAAAATACCTTATAATATAACTTAATATGCAGTCTATCAATGAAAATACCTTATAATATAACGTAATATGCAGTGTATCAGTGAAAATACCTTATAATATATCGTAATTTGTAGTGTATCATTGAAAATACCTTATAATATATAGTAGTTTATCATTGAAAATACCTTATAATATAACGTAATATGCTGTGTATCATTGAAAATACCTTATAATATATCGTAATTTGTAGTGTATCAATGAAAATACCTTATAATATAAAGTAATATGCAGTGTATCATTGAAAATACCTTATAATATATCGTAATTTGTAGTGTATCAATGAAAATACCTTATAATATAACATAATATGCAGTGTATCATTGAAAATACATTATAATATAACGTAATATGCAGTGTATCTTTGAAAATACCTTATAATATAACGTAATATGCAGTGTATCATTGGAAATACCTTATAATATATCGTAATTTTTTAGTGTATCATTGAAAATACCTTATAATATATGGTAATTTGTAGTGTATCAATGACAATACCTTATAATATAACGTAATATGCAGTGTATCATTGAAAATACCTTAAAATATATGGTAATTCTAGTCTATCAATGAAAATACCTTATAATATAACGTAATATGCAGTGTATCATTGAAAATACCTTATAATATAACGTAATATGCAGTGTATCATTGGAAATACCTTATAATATATCGTAATTTTTTAGTGTATCATTGAAAATACCTTATAATATATGGTAATTTGTAGTGTATCAATGACAATACCTTATAATATAACGTAATATGCAGTGTATAATTGAAAATACCTTATAATATAACGTAATATGCAGTGTATCATTGAAAATACCTTATAATATAACATAATATGCAGTGTATCATTGAAAATACATTATAATATAACGTAATATGCAATGTATCATTGAAAATACCTTATAATAAAACGTAATATGCAGTGTATCATTGAAAATACCTTATAATAACACGTAATATGCAGTGTATCATTGAAAATACCTTATAATATATCGTAATTTTTTAGTGTATCATTGAAAATACCTTATAATATATGGTAATTTGTAGTTTATCAATGACAATACCTTATAATATAACGTAATATGCAGTGTATAATTGAAAATACCTTATAATATAACGTAATATGCAGTGTATCATTGAAAATACCTTATAATATAACATAATATGCAGTGTATCATTGAAAATACATTATAATATAACGTAATATGCAATGTATCATTGAAAATACCTTATAATATAACGTAATATGCAGTGTATCATTGAAAATACCTTATAATATAACGTAATATGCAGTGTATCATTGGAAATACCTTATAATATATCGTAATTTTTTAGTGTATCATTGAAAATACCTTATAATATATGGTAATTTGTAGTGTATCAATGACAATACCTTATAATATAACGTAATATGCAGTGTATAATTGAAAATACCTTATAATATAACGTAATATGCAGTGTATCATTGAAAATACCTTATAATATAACATAATATGCAGTGTATCATTGAAAATACATTTTAATATAACGTAATATGCAATGTATCATTGAAAATACCTTGTAATATATAGTAGTTTATCACTGAAAATACCTTATAATAAAACGTAATATGCAATGTATCATTGAAAATACCTTATAATAAAACGTAATATGCAGTGTATCATTGAAAATACCTTATAATATATCGTAATTTGTAGTGTATCATTGAAAATACCTTATAATATATGGTAATTTGTAGTGCATCAATGAAAATACCTTATAATATAACGTAATATGCAGTGTATAATTGAAAATACCTTATAATATAACGTAATATGCAGTGTATCATTGAAAATACCTTATAATATAACGTAATATGCAGTGTATCATTGAAAATACCTTATAATATAACGTAATATGCAGTGTATCATTGAAAATACCTTATAATAAAACGTAATATGCAGTGTATCATTGAAGATACCTTATAATATATGGTAATTTGTAGTGTATCAATGAAAATACCTTATAATATAACGTAATATTCTGTGTATCATTGAAAATACCTTATAATATAACGTAATATGCAGTGTATCATTGAAAATACCTTAGAATATATGGTAATTTGTAGTGTATCATTGAAACTACCTTGTAATATATAGTAGTTTACCACTGAAAATACCTTATAATAAAACGTAATATGCAATGTATCATTGAAAATACCTTATAATAAAACGTAATATGCAGTGTATCATTGAAAATACCTTATAATATATCGTAATTTGTAGTGTATCATTGAAAATACCTTATAATATATGGTAATTTGTAGTGCATCAATGAAAATACCTTATAATATAACGTAATATGCAGTGTATAATTGAAAATACCTTATAATATAACGTAATATGCAGTGTATCATTGAAAATACCTTATAATATAACGTAATATGCAGTGTATCATTGAAAATACCTTATAATATAACGTAATATGCAGTGTATCATTGAAAATACCTTATAATAAAACGTAATATGCAGTGTATCATTGAAGATACCTTATAATATATGGTAATTTGTAGTGTATCAATGAAAATACCTTATAATATAACGTAATATTCTGTGTATCATTGAAAATACCTTATAATATAACGTAATATGCAGTGTATCATTGAAAATACCTTAGAATATATGGTAATTTGTAGTGTATCATTGAAACTACCTTGTAATATATAGTAGTTTACCACTGAAAATACCTTATAATAAAACGTAATATGCAATGTATCATTGAAAATACCTTATAATAAAACGTAATATGCAGTGTATCATTGAAAATACCTTATAATATATCGTAATTTGTAGTGTATCATTGAAAATACCTTATAATATATGGTAATTTGTAGTGCATCAATGAAAATACCTTATAATATAACGTAATATGCAGTGTATCATTGAAAATACCTTAGAATATATGGTAATTTGTAGTGTATCATTGAAACTACCTTGTAATATATAGTAGTTTACCACTGAAAATACCTTATAATAAAACGTAATATGCAGTGTATCATTGAAACTACCTTGTAATATATAGTAGTTTATCACTGAAAATACATTATAATATAACGTAATATGCAGTGTATCTTTGAAAATACCTTATAATATAACGTAATATGCAGTGTATAATTGAAAATACCTTATAATATAACGTAATATGCAGTGTATCATTGAAAATACCTTATAATATAACATAATATGCAGTGTATCATTGAAAATACATTATAATATAACGTAATATGCAATGTATCATTGAAAATACCTTATAATAAAACGTAATATGCAGTGTATCATTGAAAATACCTTATAATAAAACGTAATATGCAGTGTATCATTGAAAATACCTTATAATATATCGTAATTTTTTAGTGTATCATTGAAAATACCTTATAATATATGGTAATTTGTAGTGTATCAATGACAATACCTTATAATATAACGTAATATGCAGTGTATCATTGAAAATACCTTATAATATAACGTAATATGCAGTGTATCATTGAAAATACCTTATAATATAACATAATATGCAGTGTATCATTGAAAATACATTATAATATAACGTAATATGCAATGTATCATTGAAAATACCTTATAATAAAACGTAATATGCAGTGAATCATTGAAAATACCTTATAATAAAACGTAATATGCAGTGTATCATTGAAAATACCTTATAATATAACGTAATATGCAGTGTATCATTGGAAATACCTTATAATATATCGTAATTTTTTAGTGTATCATTGAAAATACCTTATAATATATGGTAATTTGTAGTGTATCAATGACAATACCGTATAATATAACGTAATATGCAGTGTATCATTGAAAATACCTTAAAATATATGGTAATTCTAGTCTATCAATGAAAATACCTTATAATATAACGTAATATGCAGTGTATCATTGAAAATACCTTATAATATAACGTAATATGCAGTGTATCATTGGAAATACCTTATAATATATCGTAATTTTTTAGTGTATCATTGAAAATACCTTATAATATATGGTAATTTGTAGTGTATCAATGACAATACCTTATAATATAACGTAATATGCAGTGTATAATTGAAAATACCTTATAATATAACGTAATATGCAGTGTATCATTGAAAATACCTTATAATATAACATAATATGCAGTGTATCATTGAAAATACATTATAATATAACGTAATATGCAATGTATCATTGAAAATACCTTATAATAAAACGTAATATGCAGTGTATCATTGAAAATACCTTATAATAAAACGTAATATGCAGTGTATCATTGAAAATACCTTATAATATAACGTAATATGCAGTGTATCATTGGAAATACCTTATAATATATCGTAATTTTTTAGTGTATCATTGAAAATACCTTATAATATATGGTAATTTGTAGTGTATCAATGACAATACCTTATAATATAACGTAATATGCAGTGTATCATTGAAAATACCTTAAAATATATGGTAATTCTAGTCTATCAATGAAAATACCTTATAATATAACGTAATATGCAGTGTATCATTGAAAATACCTTATAATATAACGTAATATGCAGTGTATCATTGGAAATACCTTATAATATATCGTAATATGCAGTGTATCATTGAAAATACCTTATAATATAACGTAATATGCAGTGTATCATTGAAAATACCTTATAATAAAACGTAATATGCAGTGTATCATTGAAGATACCTTATAATATATGGTAATTTGTAGTGTATCAATGAAAATACCTTATAATATAACGTAATATTCTGTGTATCATTGAAAATACCTTATAATATAACGTAATATGCAGTGTATCATTGAAAATACCTTAGAATATATGGTAATTTGTAGTGTATCATTGAAACTACCTTGTAATATATAGTAGTTTACCACTGAAAATACCTTATAATAAAACGTAATATGCAATGTATCATTGAAAATACCTTATAATAAAACGTAATATGCAGTGTATCATTGAAAATACCTTAGAATATATGGTAATTTGTAGTGTATCATTGAAACTACCTTGTAATATATAGTAGTTTACCACTGAAAATACCTTATAATAAAACGTAATATGCAATGTATCATTGAAAATACCTTATAATAAAACGTAATATGCAGTGTATCATTGAAAATACCTTATAATATATCGTAATTTGTAGTGTATCATTGAAAATACCTTATAATATATGGTAATTTGTAGTGCATCAATGAAAATACCTTATAATATAACGTAATATGCAGTGTATCATTGAAAATACCTTATAATATAACGTAATATGCAGTGTATCATTGAAAATACCTTATAATATAACGTAATATGCAGTGTATAATTGAAAATACCTTATAATATAACGTAATATGCAGTGTATCATTGAAAATACCTTATAATATAACGTAATATGCAGTGTATCATTGAAAATACCTTATAATATAACGTAATATGCAGTGTATCATTGAAAATACCTTATAATAAAACGTAATATGCAGTGTATCATTGAAGATACCTTATAATATATGGTAATTTGTAGTGTATCAATGAAAATACCTTATAATATAACGTAATATTCTGTGTATCAT
Source organism: Lasioglossum lativentre (assembly GCA_916610255.1). Classification (NCBI taxonomy): domain Eukaryota; kingdom Metazoa; phylum Arthropoda; class Insecta; order Hymenoptera; family Halictidae; genus Lasioglossum; species Lasioglossum lativentre. The sequence continues at coordinate 28,714 of CAKAJI010000829.1, forward strand.
TGAAAATACCTTATAATATAACGTAATATGCAGTGTATCATTGAAAATACCTTATATCATTGAAACTACCTTGTAATATATAGTAGTTTACCACTGAAAATACCTTATAATAAAACGTAATATGCAGTGTATCATTGAAACTACCTTGTAATATATAGTAGTTTATCACTGAAAATACATTATAATATAACGTAATATGCAGTGTATCTTTGAAAATACCTTATAATATAACGTAATATGCAGTGTATAATTGAAAATACCTTATAATATAACGTAATATGCAGTGTATCATTGAAAATACCTTATAATATAACATAATATGCAGTGTATCATTGAAAATACATTATAATATAACGTAATATGCAATGTATCATTGAAAATACCTTATAATAAAACGTAATATGCAGTGTATCATTGAAAATACCTTATAATAAAACGTAATATGCAGTGTATCATTGAAAATACCTTATAATATATCGTAATTTTTTTGGTGTATCATTGAAAATACCTTATAATATATGGTAATTTGTAGTGTATCAATGACAATACCTTATAATATAACGTAATATGCAGTGTATAATTGAAAATACCTTATAATATAACGTAATATGCAGTGTATCAATGAAAATACCTTATAATATAACGTAATATGCAGTGTATCATTGAAAATACCTTATAATATAACGTAATATGCAGTGTATCATTGGAAATACCGTATAATATATCGTAATTTTTTAGTGTATCATTGAAAATACCTTATAATATATGGTAATTTGTAGTGTATCAATGACAATACCTTATAATATAACGTAATATGCAGTGTATAATTGAAAATACCTTATAATATAACGTAATATGCAGTGTATCATTGAAAATACCTTATAATATAACGTAATATGCAGTGTATCATTGAAAATACCTTATAATATAACGTAATATGCAGTGTATCATTGAAAACACCTTATAATAAAACGTAATATGCAGTGTATCATTGAAGATACCTTATAATATATGGTAATTTGTAGTGTATCAATGAAAATACCTTATAATATAACGTAATATTCTGTGTATCATTGATAATACCTTATAATATAACGTAATATGCAGTGTATCATTGAAAATACCTTAGAATATATGGTAATTTGTAGTGTATCATTGAAACTACCTTGTAATATATAGTAGTTTATCACTGAAAATACCTTATAATAAAACGTAATATGCAATGTATCATTGAAAATACCTTATAATATATCGTAATTTGTAGTGTATCATTGAAAATACCTTATAATATATGGTAATATGCAGTGTATCATTGGAAATACCTTATAATATATCGTAATTTGTAGTGTATCATTGAAAATACCTTATAATATATGGTAATTTGTAGTGTATCAATGAAAATACCTTATACTATAACGTAATATGCAGTGTATCATTGAAAATACCTTATAATATAACGTAATATGCAGTGTATCATTAAAAATACCTTATAATTTAACGTAATATGCAGTGTATCATTGAAAACACCTTATAATATAACGTAATATATAGTGTATCATTGAAAATACCTTAGAATATATGGTAATTCTAGTCTATCAATGAAAATACCTTATAATATAACGTAATATGCAGTGTATCAGTGAAAATACCTTATAATATATAGTAGTGTATCATTGAAAATACCTTATAATATATAGTAGTTTATCATTGAAAATACCTTATAATATAACGTAATATGCTGTGTATCATTGAAAATACCTTAGAATATATGGTAATTTGTAGTGTATCATTGAAACTACCTTGTAATATATAGTAGTTTATCACTGAAAATACCTTATAATATAACGTAATATGCAATGTATCATTGAAAATACCTTATAATAAATCGTAATATGCAGTGTATCATTGAAAATACCTTATAATAAAACGTAATATGCAGTGTATCATTGAAGATACCTTATAATATATGGTAATTTGTAGTGTATCAATGAAAATACCTTATAATATAACGTAATTTGTAGTGTATCATTGAAAATACCTTATAATATATGGTAATTTGTAGTGCATTAATGAAAATACCTTATAATATAACGTAATATGCAGTGTATCATTGAAAATACCTTATAATATATCGTAATTTGTAGTGTATCAATGAAAATACCTTATAATATAAAGTAATATGCAGTGTATCATTGAAAATACCTTATAATATATCGTAATTTGTAGTGTATCATTGAAAATACCTTATAATATATGGTAATATGCAGTCTATCATTGGAAATACCTTATAATATATCGAAATTTTTTAGTGTATCATTGAAAATACCTTATAATATATGGTAATTTGTAGTGTATCAATGAAAATACCTTATAATATAACGTAATATGCAGTGTATCATTGAAAATACCTTATAATATAACGTAATATGCAGTGTATCATTGAAAATACCTTATAATATAACGTAATATGCAGTGTATCATTGAAGATACCTTATAATATAACGTAATATGCAGTGTATCATTGAAAATACCTTAGAATATATGGTAATTTGTAGTGTATCATTGAAACTACCTTGTAATATATAGTAGTTTATCACTGAAAATACGTTATAATATAACGTATTATGCAATGTATCATTGAAAATACCTTATAATAAAACGTAATATGCAGTGTATCATTGAAAATACCTTATAATATATCGTAATTTGTAGTGCATCAATGAAAATACCTTATAATATAACGTAATATGCAGTGTATCATTGAAAATACCTTATAATATAACGTAATATGCAGTGTATCATTGAAAATACCTTATAATATAACGTAATATGCAGTGCATCATTGAAAATACCTTATAATATAACATAATATGCTGTGTGTTATTGAAATTACCTTACAATATAACGTAATATGCAGTGTATCATTGAAAATAACTTATAATGTAATGTAATATGCAGTGTATCATTGAAAATACCTTATAATATAACGTAATATTCTGTGTATCATTGAAAATACCTTATAATATAACGTAATATGCAGTGTATCATTGAAAATACCTTATAATAAAACGTAATATGCAGTGTATCATTGAAAATACCTTATAATATATGGTAATTTGTAGTGTATCAATGAAAATACCTTATAATATATAGTAGTTTATCATTGAAAATACCTTATAATATAACGTAATATGCTGTGTATCATTGAAAATACCTTATAATATATCGTAATTTGTAGTGTATCAATGAAAATACCTTATAATATAAAGTAATATGCAGTGTGTCATTGAAAATACCTTATAATATATCGTAATTTGTAGTGTATCATTGAAAATACCTTATAATATATGGTAATATGCAGTGTATCATTGGAAATACCTTATAATATATCGTAATTTGTAGTGTATCATTGAAAATACCTTATAATATATGGTAATTTGTAGTGTATCAATGAAAATACCTTATACTATAACGTAATATGCAGTGTATCATTGAAAATACCTTATAATATAACGTAATATGCAGTGTATCATTAAAAATACCTTATAATTTAACGTAATATGCAGTGTATCATTGAAAACACCTTATAATATAACGTAATATATAGTGTATCATTGAAAATACCTTAGAATATATGGTAATTCTAGTCTATCAATGAAAATACCTTATAATATAACGTAATATGCAGTGTATCAGTGAAAATACCTTATAATATATAGTAGTGTATCATTGAAAATACCTTATAATATATAGTAGTTTATCATTGAAAATACCTTATAATATAACGTAATATGCTGTGTATCATTGAAAATACCTTAGAATATATGGTAATTTGTAGTGTATCATTGAAACTACCTTGTAATATATAGTAGTTTATCACTGAAAATACCTTATAATATAACGTAATATGCAATGTATCATTGAAAATACCTTATAATAAATCGTAATATGCAGTGTATCATTGAAAATACCTTATAATAAAACGTAATATGCAGTGTATCATTGAAGATACCTTATAATATATGGTAATTTGTAGTGTATCAATGAAAATACCTTATAATATAACGTAATATTCTGTGTATCATTGAAAATACCTTATAATAAAACGTAATATGCAATGTATCATTGAAAATACCTTATAATAAAACGTAATATGCAGTGTATCATTGAAAATACCTTATAATATATCGTAATTTGTAGTGTATCATTGAAAATACCTTATAATATATGGTAATTTGTAGTGCATCAATGAAAATACCTTATAATATAACGTAATATGCAGTGTATCATTGAAAATACCTTATAATATAACGTAATATGCAGTGTATCATTGAAAATACCTTATAATATAACGTAATATGCAGTGTATCATTGAAAATACCTTAGAATATATGGTAATTCTAGTCTATCAATGAAAATACCTTATAATATAACGTAATATGCAGTGTATCAGTGAAAATACCTTATAATATATCGTAATTTGTAGTGTATCATTGAAAATACCTTATAATATATAGTAGTTTATCATTGAAAATACCTTATAATATAACGTAATATGCTGTGTATCATTGAAAATACCTTATAATATATCGTAATTTGTAGTGTATCAATGAAAATACCTTATAATATAAAGTAATATGCAGTGTATCATTGAAAATACCTTATAATATAACGTAATATGCAGTGTATCATTGAAAATACCTTATAATATAAAGTAATATGCAGTGTATCATTGAAAATACCTTATAATATATCGTAATTTGTAGTGTATCATTGAAAATACCTTATAATTTATGGTAATATGCAGTGTATCATTGGAAATACCTTATAATATATGGTAATTTGTAGTGTATCAATGAAAATACCTTATACTATAACGTAATATGCAGTGTATCATTGATAATACCTTATAATATAACGTAATATGCAGTGTATCATTAAAAATACCTTATAATATAACGTAATATGCAGTGTATCATTGAAAACACCTTATAATATAACGTAATATACAGTGTATCATTGAAAATACCTTAGAATATATGGTAATTCTAGTCTATCAATGAAAATACCTTATAATATAACGTAATATGCAGTGTATCAGTGAAAATACCTTATAATATATAGTAGTGTATCATTGAAAATACCTTATAATATATAGTAGTTTATCATTGAAAATACCTTATAATATAACGTAATATGCAGTGTATCATTGAAAATACCTTATAATATAACGTAATATGCAGTGTATCATTGAAAATACCTTATAATATAACGTAATATGCAGTGTATCATTGAAAATACCTTATAATAAAACGTAATATGCAGTGTATCATTGAAGATACCTTATAATATATGGTAATTTGTAGTGTATCACTGAAAATACCTTATAATATAACGTAATATTCTGTGTATCATTGAAAATACCTTATAATATAACGTAATATGCAGTGTATCATTGAAAATACCTTAGAATATATGGTAATTTGTAGTGTATCATTGAAACTACCTTGTAATATATAGTAGTTTATCACTGAAAATACCTTATAATAAAACGTAATATGCAATGTATCATTGAAAATACCTTATAATAAAACGTAATATGCAGTGTATCATTGAAAATACCTTATAATATATCGTAATTTGTAGTGTATCATTGAAAATACCTTATAATATATGGTAATTTGTAGTGCATCAATGAAAATACCTTATAATATAACGTAATATGCAGTGTATCATTGAAAATACCTTATAATATAACGTAATATGCAGTGTATCATTGAAAATAGCTTATAATATAACGTAATATGCAGTGTATCATTGAAAATACCTTATAATATAACGTAATATGCAGTGTATCATTGAAAATACCTTATAATATAACGTAATATGCAGTGTATCATTGAAAATACCTTAGAATATATGGTAATTCTAGTCTATCAATGAAAATACCTTATAATATAACGTAATATGCAGTGTATCAGTGAAAATACCTTATAATATATCGTAATTTGTAGTGTATCATTGAAAATACCTTATAATATATAGTAGTTTATCATTGAAAATACTTTATAATATAACGTAATATGCTGTGTATCATTGAAAATACCTTATAATATATCGTAATTTGTAGTGTATCAATGAAAATACCTTATAATATAAAGTAATATGCAGTGTATCATTGAAAATACCTTATAATATAACGTAATATGCAGTGTATCATTGAAAATACCTTATAATATAAAGTAATATGCAGTGTATCATTGAAAATACCTTATAATATATCGTAATTTGTAGTGTATCATTGAAAATACCTTATAATTTATGGTAATATGCAGTGTATCATTGGAAATACCTTATAATATATGGTAATATGCAGTGTATCATTGGAAATACCTTATAATATATCGTAATTTGTAGTGTATCATTGAAAATACCTTATAATATATGGTAATTTGTAGTGTATCAATGAAAATACCTTATACTATAACGTAATATGCAGTGTATCATTGATAATACCTTATAATATAACGTAATATGCAGTGTATCATTAAAAATACCTTATAATATAACGTAATATGCAGTGTATAATTGAAAACACCTTATAATATAACGTAATATACAGTGTATCATTGAAAATACCTTAGAATATATGGTAATTCTAGTCTATCAATGAAAATACCTTATAATATAACGTAATATGCAGTGTATCAGTGAAAATACCTTATAATATATAGTAGTGTATCATTGAAAATACCTTATAATAAAACGTAATATGCAGTGTATCATTGAAGATACCTTATAATATATGGTAATTTGTAGTGTATCAATGAAAATACCTTATAATATAACGTAATATTCTGTGTATCATTGAAAATACCTTATAATATAACGTAATATGCAGTGTATCATTGAAAATACCTTAGAATATATGGTAATTTGTAGTGTATCATTGAAACTACCTTGTAATATATAGTAGTTTATCACTGAAAATACCTTATAATAAAACGTAATATGCAATGTATCATTGAAAATACCTTATAATAAAACGTAATATGCAGTGTATCATTGAAAATACCTTATAATATATCGTAATTTGTAGTGTATCATTGAAAATACCTTATAATATATGGTAATTTGTAGTGCATCAATGAAAATACCTTATAATATAACGTAATATGCAGTGTATCATTGAAAATACCTTATAATATAACGTAATATGCAGTGTATCATTGAAAATACCTTATAATATAACGTAATATGCAGTGTATCATTGAAAATACCTTATAATATAACGTAATATGCAGTGTATCATTGAAAATACCTTAGAATATATGGTAATTCTAGTCTATCAATGAAAATACCTTATAATATAACGTAATATGCAGTGTATCAGTGAAAATACCTTATAATATATCGTAATTTGTAGTGTATCATTGAAAATACCTTATAATATATAGTAGTTTATCATTGAAAATACCTTATAATATAACGTAATATGCAGTGTATCATTGAAAATACCTTATAATATAACATAATATGCAGTGTATCATTGAAAATACCTTATAATATATGGTAATATGCAGTCTATCATTGGAAATACCTTATAATATATCGAAATTTTTTAGTGTATCATTGAAAATACCTTATAATATATGGTAATTTGTAGTGTATCAATGAAAATACCTTATAATATAACGTAATATGCAGTGTATCATTGAAAATACCTTATAATATAACGTAATATGCAGTGTATCATTGAAAATACCTTATAATATAACGTAATATGCAGTGTATCATTGAAAATACCTTATAATATAACGTAATATGCAGTGTATCATTGAAAATACCTTATAATATAACGTAATATGCAGTGTATCATTGAAAATACCTTATAATATAACATAATATGCAGTGTATCATTGAAAATACATTATAATATAACGTAATATGCAGTGTATCTTTGAAAATACCTTATAATATAACGTAATATGCAGTGTATCATTGAAAATACCTTAGAATATATGGTAATTTGTAGTGTATCATTGAAACTACCTTGTAATATATAGTAGTTTATCACTGAAAATACCTTATAATATAACGTAATATGCAATGTATCATTGAAAATACCTTATAATAAAACGTAATATGCAGTGTATCATTGAAGATACCTTATAATATATGGTAATTTGTAGTGTATCAATGAAAATACCTTATAATATAACGTAATATTCTGTGTATCATTGAAAATACCTTATAATATAACGTAATATGCAGTGTATCATTGAAAATACCTTAGAATATATGGTAATTTGTAGTGTATCATTGAAACTACCTTGTAATATATAGTAGTTTATCACTGAAAATACATTATAATATAACGTAATATGCAATGTATCATTGAAAATACCTTATAATAAAACGTAATGTGCAGTGTATCATTGAAAATACCTTATAATAAAACGTAATATGCAATGTATCATTGAAAATACCTTATAATAAAACGTAATATGCAGTGTATCATTGAAAATACCTTATAATATATCGTAATTTGTAGTGTATCATTGAAAATACCTTATAATATATGGTAATTTGTAGTGCATCAATGAAAATACCTTATAATATAACGTAATATGCAGTGTATCATTGAAAATACCTTATAATATATCGTAATTTGTAGTGTATCAATGAAAATACCTTATAATATAAAGTAATATGCAGTGTATCATTGAAAATACCTTATAATATATCGTAATTTGTAGTGTATCATTGAAAATACCTTATAATATATGGTAATATGCAGTCTATCATTGGAAATACCTTATAATATATCGAAATTTTTTAGTTTATCATTGAAAATACCTTATAATATATGGTAATTTGTAGTGTATCAATGAAAATACCTTATAATATAACGTAATATGCAGTGTATCATTGAAAATACCTTATAATATAACGTAATATGCAGTGTATCATTGAAAATACCTTATAATATAACGTAATATGCAGTGTATCATTGAAAATACCTTATAATATAACGTAATATGCAGTGTATCATTGAAAATACCTTATAATAAAACGTAATATGCAGTGTATCATTGAAAATACCTTATAATATATGGTAATTTGTAGTGTATCAATGAAAATACCTTATAATATATAGTAGTTTATCATTGAAAATACCTTATAATATAACGTAATATGCTGTGTATCATTGAAAATACCTTATAATATATCGTAATTTGTAGTGTATCAATGAAAATACCTTATAATATAAAGTAATATGCAGTGTATCATTGAAAATACCTTATAATATATCGTAATTTGTAGTGTATCATTGAAAATACCTTATAATATATGGTAATATGCAGTGTATCATTGGAAATACCTTATAATATATCGTAATTTGTAGTGTATCATTGAAAATACCTTATAATATATGGTAATTTGTAGTGTATCAATGAAAATACCTTATACTATAACGTAATATGCAGTGTATCATTGGAAATACCTTATAATATAACGTAATATGCAGTGTATCATTAATAATACCTTATAATATAACGTAATATGCAGTGTATCATTGAAAACACCTTATAATATAACGTAATATACAGTGTATCATTGAAAATACCTTAGAATATATGGTAATTCTAGTCTATCAATGAAAATACCTTATAATATAACGTAATATGCAGTGTATCAGTGAAAATACCTTATAATATATAGTAGTGTATCATTGAAAATACCTTATAATATATAGTAGTTTATCATTGAAAATACCTTATAATATAACGTAATATGCTGTGTATCATTGAAAATACCTTAGAATATATGGTAATTTGTAGTGTATCATTGAAACTACCTTGTAATATATAGTAGTTTATCACTGAAAATACCTTATAATATAACGTAATATGCAATGTATCATTGAAAATACCTTATAATAAAACGTAATATGCAGTGTATCATTGAAAATACCTTATAATAAAACGTAATATGCAGTGTATCATTGAAGATACCTTATAATATATGGTAATTTGTAGTGTATCAATGAAAATACCTTATAATATAACGTAATATTCTGTGTATCATTGAAAATACCTTATAATATAACGTAATATGCAGTGTATCATTGAAAATCTATATATATAAAAATGGATGTTTGTATATATATGATTAAGAAACTTCGAAACTGTTTGACCGATCAACATGAAACTTGGCACGTATATGTGTTTTTTCGGGGAGAAGGTTTTTACGCTGTTCAATTTTTTTTATCTCGCCGCTGTAGATGGCGCTGCAATACATCAAATTATATACCGTTGAACCTATCTCTATGAAAATTGGTATACATAGGTATTTGAGCACGAGGAATATTTTCCAGCTATCCACTTTGTTGTAACTCGCCATCATATTGACGACAAAACACAATATATATATAAAAATGGATGTTTGTAAAGATATATATGTATATGATTAATAGACTTCGAAACTGTTTAACCGATCAACATGAAACTTGGCACGTATATGTGTTTTTTCGGGGAGAAGGTTTTTACGCTGTTCAATTTTTTTTATCTCGCCGCTGTAGATGGCGCTGCAATACATCAAATTATATACCGTTGAACCTATCTCTATGAAAATTGGTATACATAGGTATTTGAGCACGAGGAATATTTTCCAGCTATCCACTTTGTTGTAACTCGCCATCATATTGACGACAAAACACAATATATATATAAAAATGGATGTTTGTAAAGATATATATGTATATGATTAATAGACTTCGAAACTGTTTAACCGATCAACATGAAACTTGGCACGTATATGTGTTTTTTCGGGGAGAAGGTTTTTACGCTGTTCAATTTTTTTTATCTCGCCGCTGTAGATGGCGCTGCAATACATCAAATTATATACCGTTGAACCTATCGCTATGAAAATTGGTATACATAGGTATTTGAGCACGAGGAATATTTTCCAGCTATCCACTTTGTTGTAACTCGCCATCATATTGACGACAAAACACAATATATATATATAAAAATGGATGTTTGTAAAGATATATATGTATATGATTAATAGACTTCGAAACTGTTTGACCGATCAACATGAAACTTGGCACGTATATGTGTTTTTTCGGGGAGAAGGTTTTTACGCTGTTCAATTTTTTTTATCTCGCCGCTGTAGATGGCGCTGCAATACATCAACTTCTATTTCGTTGAACCTATCGCTATGAAAATTGGTATACATAGGTATTTAAGCACGAGGAATATTTTCCCGCTATCCACACCTCGCCGTTGTAGATGGCGCTGCAATACATCAACTTCTATACCGTTGAATCTATTTCTATGAAAATTGGTATACATAGGTATTGAGCACGAGCACAAAAAATCAAACATTGGTAGAAGAACCAGACATACGCGGCAAGTGTCATCCAGTAGAGCTGCTGAAACATCTGAAGAGCGAGTGGCACGAGTTGAAAACCTACGAGTGCGAGCTTCTACAACAAGAGCTGTTGAAACATTTGAAGAGCGAGATACACGACGTGAAGGTCAACGCTTACGGCAGAATCGATCAACCCCCAAAAAATCAAACATTGGAAGAAGTACCAGACATACGCGGCAAGTGTCAGCCAGTAGAGCTGCTGAAACATCTAAAGAGCGAGTCGCAAGAGTTGAGAACTTACGAATGCGAGCTTCTACTTCAAGAGCTGTTGAAACATTAGAAGAGCGAGTCGCACGAGTTGAAATCCTACGAGTGCGAGCTTCTACATCAAGAAGTGCTGAAACATCTGAAGAGCGAGATACACGACGTCAAGGTCAACGCTTACGGCAGAGTCGATCAAGAACGAGAATCGATCTCAAGAAAGCGGCGTTCAATTACAATAAAAACTTTGATTACAGAATGCATCACGATGTTGCCATCGGACCAATGACTAATTTGTGCTTTCATTGTCGCGCTTTGAAGTTTCAGAAAGAATCGCCTGGCATGTGTTGCTCTAATGGCAAAATCAACTTGCCACCACTGGCTGATGTACCAGAACCACTTTTAACTTATGTGGCTGGAGTTACTCGGGAGTCCAAACACTTTCTACAGCATATTCGTAAATACAACTCATGCTTTCAAATGACATCGTTTGGAGCAACGAATATTGTGAGATATGGTAATTTCATGCCCACATTCAAAGTCCAAGGACAAGTGTATCATCAAATTGGTTCACTTCTTCCAGTAACCGATGAAGATCCACAGTTTTTGCAAATTTATTTCATGGACAATGTCGAGGAAGAGGTTGATCGACGATGCACATTTAGTGCAGTAACAGATCGAAGAATTATTGCTAAATTACGAGCATTATTCCACGAACATAACTGTTTGGTCCGAGATTTCAAATCCGCATTAGAGGATGTGAGAGCGGATGATTTAAAAGTCATTATCAGGGCAGACAAAACGCCATTGAATGAGCATGAAAGACGTTTCAATGCTCCAACGGCCACTGAAGTAGCAGCTGTAATTGTCGGAACAGAGATTACCCGCCGAGATATTGTTATCAGCAGACGAGATCAAACCAAGCAACGTGTTGCTGAAACACACCGATCGTACGATGCTCTTCAATATCCAATACTGTTTCCGCGAGGAGAAGACGGATATCATTTCGAAGTTTATCAAACTAATCCCATCACAGGTGCTGCGACAACGAAAAGAGTCAGTTGTATGGATTTTTATGCATACCGAATCATGATTCGTTCCCAACAATGTAACCATATTCTGAAGTGTCGTCAACTTTTCCAACAATTCATCGTTGATATGTACGCTAAAGTTGAAAGTGAACGACTCAATTACATTCGTTACAATCAATCGAAGCTTCGAGTCGAAGATTACATTCATTTGCGAGATGCAATTGCGAATAATGGAACAGTTGCTAACATTGGACAAATGGTTATACTTCCAGCTTCGTATACTGGAAGTCCAAGACATATGCAAGAATATACTCAGGATGTTCTAACATATGTTCGCAAATACGGACGTCCAGATCTTTTTATCACGTTCACATGCAATCCATCTTGGACTGAAATCAAAGATTTACTTTTACTTGGTCAGCAACCATTCCATCGGCATGACCTCACAGCGAGAGTTTTCAAACAAAAATTAATACGTTTTATGGATCTCATCACTAAGAATCATATATACGGAGAAACTCGCTGCTGGATGTATTCGATTGAATGGCAGAAAAGAGGACTACCACATGCCCATATCTTAATTTGGTTGGTTGAAAGAATTGCTCGAACTCAAATTGACGATATTATTAATGCTGAACTGCCCGATCCAGAAGAAGATCCAGAATTATTTGAAATTGTCAAAAAACATATGATTCACGGACCATGTGGACTATACAACCCACATTTACCATGCATGAAAGATGGAAAATGCACTAAAAAGTATCCACGTCAAATGATACAAGAAACACAGACTGGTGGCGATGGTTATCCGCTGTACAGACGACGAAAACCAGATGATGGAGGACACACAACAACTATCAAAATCAATAACGTTTATTTCGAAATTGATAACCAGTGGATTGTGCCCTATTCTCCTATTCTTTCCAAATCATTCAATGCGCATATCAACGTGGAAGTCTGCAATTCAGTTAAATCAATTAAATACATATGTAAATATGTGAATAAAGGCAGCGATATGGCAGTTTTCGGACTTGCGAATCCCAATACTCCCGTTAATGAAGTAGAACAATTTCAAATGGGACGTTATATTAGTAGTAATGAAGCTGTATGGCGAATTCTTGGATTCGATATTCATGAACGCTTTCCTGCTGTTGTACATCTCAGTGTTCACTTGGAAAACGGTCAACGAGTCTACTTCACGGAAGTGAATGCACTCCAGAGAGCTGCAGACCCACCAAACACAACGTTGACCGCTTTTTTCCAATTGTGTGCAGCTGACGAATTCGCGAAAACGCTGTTATATCATGAAGTCCCGCAATATTACACTTGGAATCAATCGACGAAGAAATTTTACAGAAGAAAACGAGGCGCCAGGCATTCTTCAATAGCTGGCATATTTTTCTCTGGAACATTGGGACGAGTATATACTGTTCATCCGAATAATAGTGAATGCTACTATTTGCGAATGCTGCTTCACGTGGTCAAAGGACCAACATCGTTTCAAGCAGTCAAAACCATCGATGGTCAAGTATGCCAGACATACAGAGAAACATGTTTCAAACTTGGTTTGCTTGAAAATGATCAACATTGGGACAACACATTGTAGAAGATGAAAGAACTATGGTCGTAGGACGTGTTCAAGAAATAATCTAACACAAGTTAGGGATATCAGAGACTTTATTCAAGTGTGACTGGAGGAGTCGTAGGAGCTTCTGCCTTCTGCGTTCTCCACTACCCTTAAGGAGAACTCCGCAGGGCGTGTCCTTGACGGAAAAATGACCTTATTGGACAGCATCAATGACAATTACTGTCCAATAGGATTCCTCATTTTGGGCCCGATTATCCCTACCATTTCTTACGCTCGAGGCGCACTTTTCTGGAAATGCCAGGTATGACCTTGGGGTTTTACGATATAGCGGGTTTTTCCTCCGGGCCCGCGAGGTGAATACCGTGGCCAGCTGTGGCCTTCAAACCTCGGTCGGCGCGACCCTTCGGAAACTCGGGGGTTTACGATACCAGCATTTGCTATTGAGGCCAGAAACGAAATATTCTAAAGTACAAAACATGCATTGTCTAAAACATCCTAAATTGCACCCGCTGAAAATGGCTTTCTCAAAAATAGCTTCGCTGTTGCTCGCCTCATAAACCGACCCGACCATTTGCACGCCAACTGTTTATTGTACGTGCCGATGGCCGCTACATCACCCCCTCGCCAGTGCAAACGTCTATCTACTAATGGTGCTAAAGTATAACTAGTATTTACATTATATACAAAATTTACAGACTATTTACATTAAGCACTCTTAACGGCCGACCTGCAATCTCGACGGGAATGTAACCCGTCTACCTGAACGCGTCCGTCTAGGTTCTTGCATCGGAATCGGTCCGGTATCGCTTGTACGCGCTTGCGCGGTACTTGATGACGTCTGCCGTTGGCTTAGGTCGTCAGGGCACACAAACAGATATGCCGGCTTAAGCCTATCTATCGAAATATTTACATTTTTACCTCTAATATTTACAATGAAATTCTTTTCTGCGCGGGAAACAATTGAAAACGGACCTTCGTAAGGGTTCTGCAACGGGCCTCGTACCGCGTCAACTCTTACGAACACATGGGAAACGGTCGCTAGATCTTTATAGACAAAGACCTTTTTGTGTCCGTGTCGCGAACCGGCGACCGGCCGAAGGTCACGAAAATGGGCACGAAGTTGTTTCGCCACGTCTATCGGTTCCGTATTATTTACCGCTGCGTTCGTCGAAAAGAATTCCGCGGGCAAACGCAACTGTTCGCCATAGACTAATTCCGCGGTTGACGCTTGTAAATCGTCGCGAAATGCTGCTCTTATTCCTAATAAAATAACTGGTAGCGCGTCGGACCAGCGTTCATCGTCGTGACATTTAATCGCGGCTTTTAATTGTCGGTGGAATCGTTCCACTAGACCATTCGCAGACGGATGGTACGCAGTTGTTCGCAAGTGTCTAGTGCCTAATATTTCACTAAATTGCTTAAACAACTGCGACTCGAACTGTCGTCCTTGGTCAGTCGTAACTCGTAAGGGTGTACCGAAACGTGCAACCCAGCCCGCGACAAATGCTCTCGCGACGGTTTCGGCTTCGATGTTCTCGATCGGGAACACTTCTGGCCATCGCGTAAAACGATCAACGCATGTTAAGCAGTATCTATTTCCTCGAGATACTGGTAAGGGCCCCACTAGGTCGATATGAACGTGCTCGAACCTAATGGATGGTAACGCAAAATTACCTACGGCGCTCGTAACATGTTTATTTACTTTTGCACGTTGACAATTTAGGCACGCGCGAGTCCATTCACGGCAATCTTTATCGATTGACGGCCACACGAAACGTTGTTTCATTAGACGCACCGTGGCTTTAATCCCGGGATGCGCGAGTCCATGCGTGGAAAGAAACGCTTGCCGCCGAAAAGGTGTCGTCACGAACGGTCGTACATTGCTCGTTGCAATGTCGCAAAATACTTCTTTGTTAGTTCCTATTAAACTAACACGTTTTAAAAGCAATGAGGTCCCAGACGTCGATAAGAGCTTCTTTAACTCTTCGTCGGACTCTTGGGATTTAGCTAAATCGTCGTAATTCAGCGATGTGGCAATTGACTCTACTCGCGATAGAGCGTCTGCTACCTCATTGTCCTTACCGCTAACGTGTCGGATGTCGGTAGAAAATTGTCCTATAAAATCCAAATACCTGAACTGTCTCGGCGTGCATTTATCCGATTTCTGTTTGAAAGCGAAAACTAAAGGTTTATGATCGGTGTATACAGTGAAGATTCGACCTTCTATCGCGTGTCGAAATTGTTTTACCGCGGAGTAAATAGCTAGAAGTTCCCGGTCGTACGTGCTGTATTTTCTTTGCGCAGGCGCCAAAGATTTCGTGTGGAAAGCCAAAGGCTGCCACGAATCTCCTTGACGTTGCGAAAGAGTCGCGCCTATCGCGTAATCCGACGCATCCACCATGATTGCGAGTTGCGAGCAATCACGTGGATGTGCGAGTAACGTAGCGTTGGCTAACGCCTCTTTCAACTGCTTAAGCGCGTTTTCGGCTTCGGCTGACCAAACAATCGGCAGGTCGCTTTTAGCCTTCTTGCCCTTAAGCAGCTGATTAAGTGGCGATTGTAAAAACGCGGCGTTCGAAATGAACCTTCTATAGAAATTTATCATGCCGAGAAATCTCCGAAGTTCCTTGCATGTACGCGGTTTGGGAAAATCTAGAATCGCACGAACTTTGTCTTTAAGCGGTTTCGTGCCTTGATCGTTCACAGTATACCCGAGAAATTTCACTTCTTTCGCGGCGAATACACATTTATTCGGATTGACGACGATACCATATTCATTGAGACGCTCGAATAACTGTTTGAGGTGATCTTTATGCTCAATTTCGTTCTTCGAGGCTACTAGTATATCATCGAGATACGCGTAGCAAAAGTCTAACCCCCTTAAGACGGTGTCAATAAATCTTTGGAACGTTTGAGCGGCGTTCCTCAAACCGAATGGCATCGCCGTATATTCGAATAAACCGAATGGTGTCGTAACCGCGGTCTTGGCTATGTCTGCCGGATGGACAGGTATCTGGTGATAGGCTTTAACTAAATCTAAAGTGGAAAATATCGATTTTCCATCCAACATCCGCGAAAAATCTTCGATATGCGGTATCGGATAGCGGTCAGGAATCGTCCGAGCGTTTAGAGCGCGATAATCTCCGCACGGTCTCCATCCGTTGTCCTTCTTCGAGACCATATGCAGGGCTGAAGCCCATTGGCTCTCCGAAGGTCGTATGTGACCTTGGCTTAATAGATTTTCAAACTCTGCTCTCGCGATCTTAAACATTTCCGGGGACAATCTGCGCGGTTTGCAGAATGTCGGCGGCCCGGAGGTCGTGTCGATATGGTGTACGACGTCGTGTTTTACCTTTCGGGCGATCGCTGTTGGTCTCGTTACATCTGGATATTCGGCCAGCAACTGGTGATAGGGTGAGTCTCCGGATATGGTTTTCACCGATTCGGTGTGCTCGGTGACTATCCTACCAGCAGCGAACAGCGACGTTGTCCGATCGAGAAGGCGTCGACATCGTAGGTCCACCAGGAGTCCAAAATGACTCAGGAAATCCGCGCCGATGATGGGCTTCGCGACGTCCGCGATGACGAACTTCCAGTCGAAAGCTCGGCGAAGGCCGAGGTCCAATTTCAGCGTTCGTACGCCATACGTGTTGACCACGGATCCGTTAGCCGCAAACATCTCATATGTTGTCTTCGTGAGTCGGCCTGCTACTTGCGTGCGAGGATACACGCACAGATCCGACCCCGTGTCGACCAGATATTCCTCCTTCGTTTTCTGGTCCACTACGAAGAGACGGCTAGATTTCGGGTGGTCATTGACAGCCGTGTTCAATGCCACTTCTACTCGTTTCCCGACTTGAAACTGCACGGTGAACGACACTTTGTAGAGTTGCTCCCGAAGACTCTGTGGTACCAGCAATGCTCTTTCTCTGCTGGCGACAATGAACGTCTTCTTCCTCTGCTCCTAGAAGATGCTCGGCGATAACCAGTACGGGATCTCTCGTGTGGACGACTTCTCGCTAGTTCAGAAATCCTGAGCTCCATGCTTTCCAGCCTCTTCAACAGCGCCTCGTTGACGCGGTCCTGCGATATAGCTGCTACTTGCGCCCGGGATTTCGAACTTTCGAAGATTTGATCGGCAATCTCCGCTAGCTTGCTCAGCTCAAGATCGGGTTGAGCCGTGACGATTGCTCGCGTCATCTCGGGCAGGCGACTGGCCCAAAGCGTGCGCAGAAAATCATCTGCAACCGTCTTTCCTGCTAACGTCCGCATATGCCGGAGAAACTGCGACGGCGTTCTGTCACCCAGTTCTTCATGTTCCAGCAGCTGTCGGATGCGCTGAGACTGGGATGTTGAGATTCTATGTAAAATCTCTTTCCGCAGAGTCTCGTATTTCTCTGTAGCCGGCGGATTGTCGAAAATGTCCTGCACTTCTTTCGCGTACTTCGGCTCTAGTCGCGCCATGACGAAATAAAACTTCGTTTGATCGTTCGTGATCCCGTTTATGAAAAACTCGGCTTCGATTTGGTTGAACCACACAGCCGGCTGTTCTGGCAACAACGGCGGAACGCGAATGTTCATGCGTAACCCTTCCGGCACTGTCGAAGTCGCGGCGGCGGTACTACGCGTGGTTGCCATTTCACAAGGATACACTTGAACTTTTTAAAATGTTTTAATAAAAATACTTCTCGCGAAATCCCGAACTTGTACTAACGTCGAAGGTCACCAATGTAGAAGATGAAAGAACTATGGTCGTAGGACGTGTTCAAGAAATAATCTAACACAAGTTAGGGATATCAGAGACTTTATTCAAGTGTGACTGGAGGAGTCGTAGGAGCTTCTGCCTTCTGCGTTCTCCACTACCCTTAAGGAGAACTCCGCAGGGCGTGTCCTTGACGGAAAAATGACCTTATTGGACAGCATCAATGACAATTACTGTCCAATAGGATTCCTCATTTTGGGCCCGATTATCCCTACCATTTCTTACGCTCGAGGCGCACTTTTCTGGAAATGCCAGGTATGACCTTGGGGTTTTACGATATAGCGGGTTTTTTCTCCGGGCCCGCGAGGTGAATACCGTGGCCAGCTGTGGCCTTCAAACCTCGGTCGGCGCGACCCTTCGGAAACTCGGGGGTTTACGATACCAGCATTTGCTATTGAGGCCAGAAACGAAATATTCTAAAGTACAAAACATGCATTGTCTAAAACATCCTAAATTGCACCCGCTGAAAATGGCTTTCTCAAAAATAGCTTCGCTGTTGCTCGCCTCATAAACCGACCCGACCATTTGCACGCCAACTGTTTATTGTACGTGCCGATGGCCGCTACAACATTGACAGAAGCATCTGAAACACGTCATGCTCACCAAATACGAAATCTGTTCGCCATAATCTTGACAACCTGTGCGCCATCTGATCCGAAAGATCTATGGGAAAAACACAAAGAAAATATGAGCGAAGACATACTTCTCCGAGAACGCAGAGACAACCCCGGCCTGGATGTACAATATTCGGAAGATATTTATAATGAAGCCTTGATATTGCTTGAGGATATGTGTTTGTCGATTAACAACAAACTTCTTAATCAGCTTGGGCTATTTACACCGGACCGTAACAGAAACGATGTTGTTGATAGAGACGTATTGCGAGAAAAACAATATGATGTCGATGCGCTACAAGTTTATGTTGAGGCTCAGAAAAGGCTCTTAACACATGATCAACGACTCGCGTACGATACAGTTATGGAGTATGTACGAGGCGGAAATGGTGGACTCCTTTTTCTTGATGCACCAGGAGGCACAGGAAAAACATTTCTACTCAATTTAATACTCGCCGAAATTCGAATGAAGAATGAGATTGCTGTGGCTGTAGCATCATCGGGGATTGCAGCAACACTACTTGATGGAGGACGCACGGCGCATTCGGCTTTCAAGCTGCCATTAAATCTAAATCTTGCTACAGATCCGCTTTGTAACATTGGAAAAACATCTGGAATGGCAACTGTATTGAAAAAATGCAAAATCATTATTTGGGATGAATGTACCATGATACATAAGAAAGGACTTGAAGCACTTGATCGTACTCTACGAGATTTTCGAAGCGATCAACACCAAATGGGCGGAGCTCTGATATTGCTCGCCGGTGATTTCCGTCAAACTTTGCCCGTCATTCTAAGATCGACACCAGCAGACGAGCTGAACGCATGCCTGAAGAATTCGGCTCTTTGGAGACATGTGAAGAAAATTACACTTTCAACCAATATGCGTGTGCATTTACTTGGAAATGATATTTCTGCACAAATATTCGTCAAGCAACTTTTAAATATGGGCAATGGCAAACTTCCGGTTATTCCTGAAACACAGGAGATATCGTTCCCACAAAACTTCTGTCAACTTCAATCATCAATTGAAGATCTTGAAATGAAGGTTTTTCCGAACATCGTTAACAACTTCAGGAATCACAATTGGCTATCCGAGAGAGCTATTTTAGCTCCAAAAAATGATGACGTTAATCGAATCAATAACAGGATTCAATTGAAAATTCCTGGTGTGGTTACCAAATATAAATCCATCGATACAGTTACAGAAGAGGATCAAGCGGTAAATTATCCAATAGAATTTCTGAATTCATTGGAGCCTGCTGGAATGCCACCACACATATTAACGTTGAAAGTTGGTTCACCAATACTGCTCCTTCGGAATCTCAACACGCCAAAGTTGTGCAACGGAACTAGACTTTCAGTGAAAAAACTGATGCCGAATGTGATTGAAGCAACAATAATTAACGGCAAATGTAAAGGAGAAGATGTGCTTATTCCACGCATTCCAATGATTCCTACTGATTTGCCCTTCACATTCAAACGACTGCAGTTTCCTGTGCGTCTTGCTTTCGCGATGACAATCAACAAAGCTCAAGGGCAGTCACTGCGCGTTGCCGGATTAAATTTAGAAAATCCATGTTTTTCGCATGGCCAACTATATGTCGCTTGCTCCAGAGTAGGAACTCCAAAATGTCTATACATATATACACCAAATCAAAAAACCAAAAATATTGTTTATCCACTCGCCTTACGCTAAATGTTAGCATTAGTTTAAATTGTTTAATGACCAAAATCTAAATTTGGGTGGCGTTTTCAAGGTCATTTGAAGGTCAACTTTGTTTTTTCAAATGTGTAAAAAGTGCGCGGATAAAAAAAAGTATCCTACGAAAATTATTGGTCTTTTTACGTACAATAAGATCACATAATAAAAAATATAGGTTTCCATTTGAAAAAACAAAGTTGACCTTAAAATGACCTTGAACACGCCACCCAAATAAAAAACTGATACTGCCCTCCCTTTCCCTCTTGAAATTCTTGGATACGTGTTTCACACTTTTTTAATATCTTTCATATTTTTCGAGATATTCGGCTGGAAAGTTTTTAAATGAACACCCGGTATAATAAAATCGTGTCCGTCTGTCTGTGTGTGACGACATCAACTGAGAACGGCTGAACGTAGAAAGCTGGGGTTTGAACCATTAGAGGCGGCGTTTCTTCGAGAAGGTTTTAGAGCAAACCGCATTCGAAAAAGTCTATTTGTTCATAAGTTGTGACGTCATTACTGATCAAAGATAACTTTTTCGCCCACTTTGGGCACGTTACTGTTTATAAACTGGTTGCACCTGTATTCAATTTGACAGAGCGAGGGAGTGAGAGAGAGGGAGGGAGAGGGAGAGAGCGGGGGATCTTGTGGAAAGGGGAAGAGAGGGGAAAAGTGACAGGTAAAAACATGCTTTTAAAAAATACTGAGCCACAGCAACGCGTGGCGGGGGAAAGCTAGTATCTTATAATATAACGTAATATGCAGTGTATCATTGAAAATACCTTAGAATATATGGTAATTCTAGTCTATCAATGAAAATACCTTATAATATAACGTAATATGCAGTGTATCAGTGAAAATACCTTATAATATATAGTAGTGTATCATTGAAAATACCTTATAATATATAGTAGTTTATCATTGAAAATACCTTATAATATAACATAATATGCTGTGTATCATTGAAAATACCTTAGAATATATGGTAATTTGTAGTGTATCATTGAAACTACCTTGTAATATATAGTAGTTTATCACTGAAAATACCTTATAATATAACGTAATATGCAATGTATCATTGAAAATACCTTATAATAAAACGTAATATGCAGTGTATCATTGAAAATACCTTATAATAAAACGTAATATGCAGTGTATCATTGAAGATACCTTATAATATATGGTAATTTGTAGTGTATCAATGAAAATACCTTATAATATAACGTAATATTCTGTGTATCATTGAAAATACCTTATAATATATCGTAATTTGTAGTGTATCATTGAAAATACCTTATAATATATGGTAATATGCAGTTTATCATTGGAAATACCTTATAATATATCGAAATTTTTTAGTGTATCATTGAAAATACCTTATAATATATGGTAATTTGTAGTGTATCAATGAAAATACCTTATAATATAACGTAATATGCAGTGTATCATTGAAAATACCTTATAATATAACGTAATATGCAGTGTATCATTGAAAATACCTTAGAATATATGGTAATTTGTAGTGTATCATTGAAACTACCTTGTAATATATAGTAGTTTATCACTGAAAATACATTATAATATAACGTAATATGCAATGTATCATTGAAAATACCTTATAATAAAACGTAATGTGCAGTGTATCATTGAAAATACCTTATAATAAAACGTAATATGCAGTGTATCATTGAAAATACCTTATAATATATGGTAATATGCAGTTTATCATTGGAAATACCTTATAATATATCGAAATTTTTTAGTGTATCATTGAAAATACCTTATAATATATGGTAATTTGTAGTGTATCAATGAAAATACCTTATAATATAACGTAATATGCAGTGTATCATTGAAAATACCTTATAATATAACGTAATATGCAGTGTATCATTGAAAATACCTTATAATATAACGTAATATGCAGTGTATCATTGAAAATACCTTATAATATAACGTAATATACAGTGTATCATTGAAAATACCTTATAATATATGGTAATTTGTAGTGTATCAATGAAAATACCTTATACTATAACGTAATATGCAGTGTATCATTGAAAATACCTTATAATATAACGTAATATGCAGTGTATCATTAAAAATACCTTATAATATAACGTAATATGCAGTGTATCATTGAAAACACCTTATAATATAACGTAATATACAGTGTATCATTGAAAATACCTTAGAATATATGGTAATTCTAGTCTATCAATGAAAATACCTTATAATATAACGTAATATGCAGTGTATCAGTGAAAATACCTTATAATATATAGTAGTGTATCATTGAAAATACCTTATAATATATAGTAGTTTATCATTGAAAATACCTTATAATATAACGTAATATGCTGTGTATCATTGAAAATACCTTAGAATATATGGTAATTCTAGTCTATCAATGAAAATACCTTATAATATAACGTAATATGCTGTGTATCATTGAAAATACCTTATCATATATGGTAATTTGTAGTGTATCAATGAAAATACCTTATAATATAACGTAATATGCAGTGTATCATTGAAAATACCTTATAATAAAACGTAATATGCAGTGTATCATAGAAAATACCTTATAATATATGGTAATTTGTAGTGTATCAATGAAAATACCTTATAATATATAGTAGTTTATCATTGAAAATACCTTATAATATAACGTAATATGCTGTGTATCATTGAAAATACCTTATAATATATCGTAATTTGTAGTGAATCAATGAAAATACCTTATAATATAAAGTAATATGCAGTGTATCATTGAAAATACCTTATAATATATCGTAATTTGTAGTGTATCATTGAAAATACCTTATAATATATGGTAATTTGTAGTGTATCAATGAAAATACCTTATACTATAACGTAATATGCAGTGTATCATTGAAAATACCTTATAATATAACGTAATATGCAGTGCATCATTAAAAATACCTTATAATATAACGTAATATGCAGTGTATCATTGAAAACACCTTATAATATAACGTAATATACAGTGTATCATTGAAAATACCTTAGAATATATGGTAATTCTAGTCTATCAATGAAAATACCTTATAATATAACGTAATATGCAGTGTATCAGTGAAAATACCTTATAATATATAGTAGTGAATCATTGAAAATACCTTATAATTTATAGTAGTGTATCATCGAAAATACCTTATAATATAACGTAATATGCAGTGAATCATTGAAAATACCTTAGAAATTATGGTAATTTGTAGTGTATCATTGAAACTACCTTGTAATATATAGTAGTTTATCACTGAAAATACCTTATAATATAACGTAATATGCAATGTATCATTGAAAATACCTTATAATAAAACGTAATATGCAGTGTATCATTGAAAATACCTTAGAATATATGGTAATTTGTAGTGTATCATTGAAACTACCTTGTAATATATAGTAGTTTATCACTGAAAATACCTTATAATATAACGTAATATGCAATGTATCATTGAAAATACCTTATAATAAAACGTAATATGCAGTGTATCATTGAAAATACCTTATAATAAAACGTAATATGCAGTGTATCATTGAAGATAACCTTATAATATATGGTAATTTGTAGTGTATCAATGAAAATACCTTATAATATAACGTAATATTCTGTGTATCATTGAAAATACCTTATAATAAAACGTAATATGCAATGTATCATTGAAAATACCTTATAATATAAAGTAATATGCAGTGTATCATTGAAAATACCTTATAATATATCGTAATTTGTAGTGTATCATTGAAAATACCTTATAATTTATGGTAATATGCAGTGTATCATTGGAAATACCTTATAATATATGGTAATATGCAGTGTATCATTGGAAATACCTTATAATATATCGTAATTTGTAGTGTATCATTGAAAATACCTTATAATATATGGTAATTTGTAGTGTATCAATGAAAATACCTTATACTATAACGTAATATGCAGTGTATCATTGAAAATACCTTATAATATAACGTAATATGCAGTGCATCATTAAAAATACCTTATAATATAACGTAATATGCAGTGTATCATTGAAAACACCTTATAATATAACGTAATATACAGTGTATCATTGAAAATACCTTAGAATATATGGTAATTCTAGTCTATCAATGAAAATACCTTATAATATAACGTAATATGCAGTGTATCAGTGAAAATACCTTATAATATATAGTAGTGAATCATTGAAAATACCTTATAATATATAGTAGTTTATCATTGAAAATACCTTATAATATAACGTAATATGCTGTGTATCATTGAAAATACCTTAGAATATATGGTAATTTGTAGTGTATCATTGAAACTACCTTGTAATATATAGTAGTTTATCACTGAAAATACCTTATAATATAACGTAATATGCAATGTATCATTGAAAATACCTTATAATAAAACGTAATATGCAGTGTATCATTGAAAATACCTTAGAATATATGGTAATTTGTAGTGTATCATTGAAACTACCTTGTAATATATAGTAGTTTATCACTGAAAATACCTTATAATATAACGTAATATGCAATGTATCATTGAAAATACCTTATAATAAAACGTAATATGCAGTGTATCATTGAAAATACCTTATAATAAAACGTAATATGCAGTGTATCATTGAAGATAACCTTATAATATATGGTAATTTGTAGTGTATCAATGAAAATACCTTATAATATAACGTAATATTCTGTGTATCATTGAAAATACCTTATAATAAAACGTAATATGCAATGTATCATTGAAAATACCTTATAATATAAAGTAATATGCAGTGTATCATTGAAAATACCTTATAATATATCGTAATTTGTAGTGTATCATTGAAAATACCTTATAATTTATGGTAATATGCAGTGTATCATTGGAAATACCTTATAATATA
This sequence comes from Lasioglossum lativentre, assembly GCA_916610255.1. Classification (NCBI taxonomy): domain Eukaryota; kingdom Metazoa; phylum Arthropoda; class Insecta; order Hymenoptera; family Halictidae; genus Lasioglossum; species Lasioglossum lativentre. The sequence goes on from CAKAJI010000829.1 coordinate 54,964, forward strand.
TGGTAATATGCAGTGTATCATTGGAAATACCTTATAATATATCGTAATTTGTAGTGTATCATTGAAAATACCTTATAATATATGGTAATTTGTAGTGTATCAATGAAAATACCTTATACTATAACGTAATATGCAGTGTATCATTGAAAATACCTTATAATATAACGTAATATGCAGTGTATCATTAAAAATACCTTATAATATAACGTAATATGCAGTGTGTCATTGAAAACACCTTATAATATAACGTAATATACAGTGTATCATTGAAAATACCTTAGAATATATGGTAATTCTAGTCTATCAATGAAAATACCTTATAATATAACGTAATATGCAGTGTATCATTGAAAATACCTTATAATATATCGTAATTTGTAGTGTATCATTGAAAATACCTTAGAATATATGGTAATTCTAGTCTATCAATGAAAATACCTTATAATATAACGTAATATGCAGTGTATCATTGAAAATACCTTATAATATATCGTAATTTGTATTGTATCATTGAAAATACCTTATAGTATAACGTAATATGCAGTGCATCATTGAAAATACCTTATAATATCACGTAATATGCAGTGTATCATTGAAAATACCTTATAATTTAACGTAATATGCAGGGTATCATTGAAAATACCTTATAATATATCGTAATTTGTAGTGTATCATTGAAAATACCTTATAATTTAACGTAATATGCAGGGTATCATTGAAAATACCTTATAATATATCGTAATTTGTAGTGTATCATTGAAAATACCTTATAATATAACGTAATATGCAGTGTATCATTGAAAATACCTTATAATATAACGTAATATGCAGGGTATCATTGAAAATACCTTACAATATATCGTAATTTGTAGTGTATCAATGGAAATACCTTCTCATATAACGTAATATGCAGTGTATCATTGAAAATACCTTATAATATATCGTAATTTGTAGTGTATCTTTGAAAATACCTAATAATATAACGTAATATGCAGTGTATCATAGAAAATACCTTATAATATATAGCAGTTTATCATTGAAAATACCTTATAATATATCGTAATTTGTAGTGTATCAATGGAAATACCTTCTCATATAACGTAATATGCAGTGTATCATTGAAAATACCTTATAATATATCGTAATTTGTAGTGTATCTTTGAAAATACCTAATAATATAACGTAATATGCAGTGTATCATAGAAAATACCTTATAATATATAGCAGTTTATCATTGAAAATACCTTATAATATAACTTAATATGCAGGGTATCATTGAAAATACCTTATAATATATCGTAATTTGTAGTGTATCATTGAAAATACCTTAGAATATATGGTAATTCTAGTCTATCAATGAAAATACCTTATAATATAACGTAATATGCAGTGTATCATTGAAAATACCTTATAATATATCGTAATTTGTAGTGTATCATTGAAAATACCTTATAGTATAACGTAATATGCAGTGCATCATTGAAAAAACCTTATAATATAACGTAATATGCAGTGTATCATTGAAAATACCTTATCATATAACGTAATATGCAGTGTATCATTGAAAATACCTTATAATATAACGTAATATGCAGTGTATCATTGAAAATACCTTATAATATAACGTAATATGCGGTGTATCATTGAAAATACCTTATAATATAACGTAATATGCAGTCTACCATTGAAAATACATTATAAAATAATGTAATATGCAGTCTGTCATTGAAAATACCTTATAATATAACGTAATATGATATATATCATTAAAAATACCTTATAAAATAACGTAATATGCAGTATACCATTGAAAATACCTTATAATATAACGTAATATGCAGTGTATCATAGAAAATACCTTATAATATATAGAGGGTTTATCATTGAAAATACCTTATAATATAACTTAATGTGCAGGGTATCATTGAAAATACCTTATAATATATCGTAATTTGTAGTGTATCATTGAAAATACCTTAGAATATATGGTAATTCTAGTCTATCAATGAAAATACCTTATAATATAACGTAATATGCAGTGTATCATTGAAAATACCTTATAATATATCGTAATTTGTAGTGTATCATTGAAAATACCTTAGAAGATATGGTAATACTAGTCTATCAATGAAAATACCTTATAATATAACGTAATATGCAGTGTATCATTGAAAATACCTTATAATATATCGTAATTTGTAGTGTATCATTGAAAATACCTTATAGTATAACGTAATATGCAGTGCATCATTGAAAAAACCTTATAATATAACGTAATATGCAGTGTATCTTTGAAAATACCTAATAATATAACGTAATATGCAGTGTATCATAGAAAATACCTTATAATATATAGCAGTTTATCATTGAAAATACCTTATAATATAACTTAATATGCAGGGTATCATTGAAAATACCTTATAATATATCGTAATTTGTAGTGTATCATTGAAAATACCTTAGAATATATGGTAATTCTAGTCTATCAATGAAAATACCTTATAATATAACGTAATATGCAGTGTATCATTGAAAATACCTTATAATATATCGTAATTTGTAGTGTATCATTGAAAATACCTTATAGTATAACGTAATATGCAGTGCATCATTGAAAAAACCTTATAATATAACGTAATATGCAGTGTATCATTGAAAATACCTTATCATATAACGTAATATGCAGTGTATCATTGAAAATACCTTATAATATAACGTAATATGCAGTGTATCATTGAAAATACCTTATAATATAACGTAATATGCAGTGTATCATTGAAAATACCTTATAATATAACGTAATATGCAGTCTACCATTGAAAATACATTATAAAATAATGTAATATGCAGTCTGTCATTGAAAATACCTTATAATATAACGTAATATGATATATATCATTAAAAATACCTTATAAAATAACGTAATATGCATTATACCATTGAAAATACTTATAATATAACGTAATATGCAGTGTATCATTGAAAATACATTATAATATAACGTAATATGCAGTGTATCATTGAAAATACCTTATAATATAACGTAGTATGCAGTGTATCATTGAAAATACCTTATAATATAACGTAATATGCAGGGTATCATTGAAAATACCTTATAATATATCGTAATTTGTAGTGTATCAATGGAAATACCTTCTCATATAACGTAATATGCAGTGTATCATTGAAAATACCTTATAATATATCGTAATTTGTAGTGTATCTTTGAAAATACCTTATAATATAACGTAATATGCAGTGTATCATAGAAAATACCTTATAATATATAGCAGTTTATCATTGAAAATACCTTATAATATATCTTAATATGCAGGGTATCATTGAAAATACCTTATAATATATCGTAATTTGTAGTGTATCATTGAAAATACCTTAGAATATATGGTAATGCTAGTCTATCACTGAAAATACCTTATAATATATCGTAATTTGTAGTGTATCATTGAAAATACCTTATAATATAACGTAATATGCAGTGTATCATTGAAAATACCTTATAATATAACGTAATATGCAGGGTATAATTGAAAATACCTTATAATATATCGTAATTTGTAGTGTATCAATGGAAATACCTTCTCATATAACGTAATATGCAGTGTATCATTGAAAATACCTTATAATATATCGTAATTTGTAGTGTATCTTTGAAAATACCTTATAATATAACGTAATATGCAGTGTATCATAGAAAATACCTTATAATATATAGCAGTTTATCATTGAAAATACCTTATAATATAACTTAATATGCAGGGTATCATTGAAAATACCTTAGAATATATGGTAATTCTAGTCTATCAATGAAAATACCTTATAATATAACGTAATATGCAGTGTATCATTGAAAATACCTTATAATATATCGTAATTTGTAGTGTATCATTGAAAATACCTTATAGTATAACGTAATATGCAGTGCATCATTGAAAAAACCTTATAATATAACGTAATATGCAGTGTATCATTGAAAATACCTTATCATATAACGTAATATGCAGTGTATCATTGAAAATACCTTATAATATAACGTAATATGCAGTGTATCATTGAAAATACCTTATAATATAACGTAATATGCGGTGTATCATTGAAAATACCTTATAATATAACGTAATATGCAGTCTACCATTGAAAATACATTATAAAATAATGTAATATGCAGTCTGTCATTGAAAATACCTTATAATATAACGTAATATGATATATATCATTAAAAATACCTTATAAAATAACGTAATATGCATTATACCATTGAAAATACTTATAATATAACGTAATATGCAGTGTATCATTGAAAATACATTATAATATAACGTAATATGCAGTGTATCATTGAAAATACCTTATAATATAACGTAGTATGCAGTGTATCATTGAAAATACCTTATAGTATAACGTAATATGCAGTGCATCATTGAAAATACCTTATAATATATCGTAATTTGTAGTGTATCTTTGAAAATACCTTATAATATAACGTAATATGCAGTGTATCATAGAAAATAGTTTATAATATATAGAGGGTTTATCATTGAAAATACCTTATAATATAACTTAATGTGCAGGGTATCATTGAAAATACCTTATAATAAAACGTAATATGCAGTGTATCATTGAAGATACCTTATAATATATGGTAATTTGTAGTGTATCAATGAAAATACCTTATAATATAACGTAATATTCTGTGTATCATTGAAAATACATTATAATATAACGTAATATGCAGTGTATCATTGAAAATATCTTATAATATAACGTAATATGCAGTGTATCATTAAAAATACCTTATAATATAACGTAATATGCAGTGTATCATTGAAAACACCTTATAATATAACGTAATATACAGTGTATCATTGAAAATACCTTAGAATATATGGTAATTCTAGTCTATCAATGAAAATACCTTATAATATAACGTAATATGCAGTGTATCAGTGAAAATACCTTATAATATATAGTAGTGTATCGTTGAAAATACCTTATAATATATAGTAGTTTATCATTGAAAATACCTTATAATTTAACGTAATATGCAGGGTATCATTGAAAATACCTTAGAATATATCGTAATTTGTAGTGTATCATTGAAAATACCTTATAATATAACGTAATATGCAGTGTATCATTGAAAATACCTTATAATATAACGTAATATGCAGGGTATCATTGAAAATACCTTATAATATATCGTAATTTGTAGTGTATCAATGGAAATACCTTCTCATATAACGTAATATGCAGTGTATCATTGAAAATACCTTATAATATATCGTAATTTGTAGTGTATCTTTGAAAATACCTTATAATATAACGTAATATGCAGTGTATCATAGAAAATACCTTATAATATATAGCAGTTTATCATTGAAAATACCTTATAATATAACTTAATATGCAGGGTATCATTGAAAATACCTTATAATATATCGTAATTTGTAGTGTATCATTGAAAATACCTTATAATATATCGTAATTTGTAGTGTATCATTGAAAATACCTTATAATATAACGTAATATGCAGTGTATCATTGAAAATACCTTATAATATAACGTAACATGCAGGGTATCATTGAAAATACCTTATAATATATCGTAATTTGTAGTGTATCAATGGAAATACCTTCTCATATAACGTAATATGCAGTGTATCATTGAAAATACCTTATAATATATCGTAATTTGTAGTGTATCTTTGAAAATACCTAATAATATAACGTAATATGCAGTGTATCATAGAAAATACCTTATAATATATAGCAGTTTATCATTGAAAATACCTTATAATATATCGTAATTTGTAGTGTATCAATGGAAATACCTTCTCATATAACGTAATATGCAGTGTATCATTGAAAATACCTTATAATATATCGTAATTTGTAGTGTATCAATGGAAATACCTTCTCATATAACGTAATATGCAGTGTATCATTGAAAATACCTTATAATATATCGTAATTTGTAGTGTATCTTTGAAAATACCTAATAATATAACGTAATATGCAGTGTATCATAGAAAATACCTTATAATATATAGCAGTTTATCATTGAAAATACCTTATAATATATCGTAATTTGTAGTGTATCAATGGAAATACCTTCTCATATAACGTAATATGCAGTGTATCATTGAAAATACCTTATAATATATCGTAATTTGTAGTGTATCAATGGAAATACCTTCTCATATAACGTAATATGCAGTGTATCATTGAAAATACCTTATAATATATCGTAATTTGTAGTGTATCATTGAAAATACCTTATAGTATAACGTAATATGCAGTGCATCATTGAAAAAACCTTATAATATAACGTAATATGCAGTGTATCATTGAAAATACCTTATCATATAACGTAATATGCAGTGTATCATTGAAAATACCTTATAATATAACGTAATATGCAGTGTATCATTGAAAATACCTTATAATATAACGTAATATGCGGTGTATCATTGAAAATACCTTATAATATAACGTAATATGCAGTCTACCATTGAAAATACATTATAAAATAATGTAATATGCAGTCTGTCATTGAAAATACCTTATAATATAACGTAATATGATATATATCATTAAAAATACCTTATAAAATAACGTAATATGCAGTATACCATTGAAAATACCTTATAATATAACGTAATATGCAGTGTATCATAGAAAATACCTTATAATATATAGAGGGTTTATCATTGAAAATACCTTATAATATAACTTAATGTGCAGGGTATCATTGAAAATACCTTATAATATATCGTAATTTGTAGTGTATCATTGAAAATACCTTAGAATATATGGTAATTCTAGTCTATCAATGAAAATACCTTATAATATAACGTAATATGCAGTGTATCATTGAAAATACCTTATAATATATCGTAATTTGTAGTGTATCATTGAAAATACCTTAGAATATATGGTAATTCTAGTCTATCAATGAAAATACCTTATAATATAACGTAATATGCAGTGTATCATTGAAAATACCTTATAATATATCGTAATTTGTAGTGTATCATTGAAAATACCTTATAGTATAACGTAATATGCAGTGCATCATTGAAAAAACCTTATAATATAACGTAATATGCAGTGTATCTTTGAAAATACCTAATAATATAACGTAATATGCAGTGTATCATAGAAAATACCTTATAATATATAGCAGTTTATCATTGAAAATACCTTATAATATAACTTAATATGCAGGGTATCATTGAAAATACCTTATAATATATCGTAATTTGTAGTGTATCATTGAAAATACCTTAGAATATATGGTAATTCTAGTCTATCAATGAAAATACCTTATAATATAACGTAATATGCAGTGTATCATTGAAAATACCTTATAATATATCGTAATTTGTAGTGTATCATTGAAAATACCTTATAGTATAACGTAATATGCAGTGCATCATTGAAAAAACCTTATAATATAACGTAATATGCAGTGTATCATTGAAAATACCTTATAATATAACGTAATATGCAGTGTATCATTGAAAATACCTTATAATATAACGTAATATGCAGTGTATCATTGAAAATACCTTATAATATAACGTAATATGCAGTCTACCATTGAAAATACTTATAATATAACGTAATATGCAGTGTATCATTGAAAATACATTATAATATAACGTAATATGCAGTGTATCATTGAAAATACCTTATAATATAACGTAGTATGCAGTGTATCATTGAAAATACCTTATAGTATAACGTAATATGCAGTGCATCATTGAAAATACCTTATAATATATCGTAATTTGTAGTGTATCTTTGAAAATACCTTATAATATAACGTAATATGCAGTGTATCATAGAAAATACCTTATAATATATAGAGGGTTTATCATTGAAAATACCTTATAATATAACTTAATGTGCAGGGTATCATTCAAAATACCTTATAATATATCGTAATTTGTAGTGTATCATTGAAAATACCTTAGAATATATGGTAATTCTAGTCTATCAATGAAAATACCTTATAATATAACGTAATATGCAGTGTATCATTGAAAATACCTTATAATATATCGTAATTTGTAGTGTATCATTGAAAATACCTTAGAATATATGGTAATTCTAGTCTATCAATGAAAATACCTTATAATATAACGTAATATGCAGTGTATCATTGAAAATACCTTATAATATATCGTAATTTGTAGTGTATCATTGAAAATACCTTATAGTATAACGTAATATGCAGTGCATCATTGAAAAAACCTTATAATATAACGTAATATGCAGTGTATCATTGAAAATACCTTATCATATAACGTAATATGCAGTGTATCATTGAAAATACCTTATAATATAACGTAATATGCAGTGTATCATTGAAAATACCTTATAATATAACGTAATATGCGGTGTATCATTGAAAATACCTTATAATATAACGTAATATGCAGTCTACCATTGAAAATACCTTATAATATATCGTAATATACAGTATACCATTGAAAATACTTATAATATAACGTAATATGCAGTGTATCATTGAAAATACCTTATAATATATAGTAGTTTATCATTGAAAATACCTTATAATATAACGTAATATGCTGTGTATCATTGAAAATACCTTATAATATATCGTAATTTGTTGTGTAGCAATGAAAATACCTTATAATATAACGTAATATGCAGTGTATCATTGAAAATACCTTATAATATAACTTAATATGCAGTGTATCATTGAAAATACCTTATAATATAACGTAATATGATATATATCATTAAAAATACCTTATAAAATAACGTAATATGCAGTATACCATTGAAAATACTTATAATATATCGTAATATGCAGTGTATCATTGAAAATACCTTATAATATAACTTAATATGCAGTGTATCATTGAAAATACCTTATGATATAACGTAATATGCAGTGTATCATTGAAAATACCTTAGAATATATGGTAATTCTAGTCTATCAATGAAAATACCTTATAATATAACGTAATATGCAGTGTATCATTGAAAATACCTTATAATATAACTTAATATGCAGTGTATCATTGAAAATACCTTATGATATAACGTAATATGCAGTGTATCATTGAAAATACCTTAGAATATATGGTAATTCTAGTCTATCAATGAAAATACCTTATAATATAACGTAATATGCAGTGTATCATTGAAAATACCTTATAATATATCGTAATTTGTAGTGTATCATTGAAAATACCTTATAGTATAACGTAATATGCAGTGCATCATTGAAAAAACCTTATAATATAACGTAATATGCAGTGTATCATTGAAAATACCTTATCATATAACGTAATATGCAGTGTATCATTGAAAATACCTTATAATATAACGTAATATGCAGTGTATCATTGAAAATACCTTATAATATAACGTAATATGCGGTGTATCATTGAAAATACCTTATAATATAACGTAATATGCAGTCTACCATTGAAAATACCTTATAAAATAATGTAATATGCAGTCTGTCATTGAAAATACCTTATAATATAACGTAATATGATATATATCATTAAAAATACCTTATAAAATAACGTAATATGCAGTATACCATTGAAAATACCTTATAATATAACGTAATATGCAGTGTATCATTGAAAATACCTTATAATATATAGAGGGTTTATCATTGAAAATACCTTATAATATAACTTAATGTGCAGGGTATCATTGAAAATACCTTATAATATATCGTAATTTGTAGTGTATCATTGAAAATACCTTAGAATATATGGTAATTCTAGTCTATCAATGAAAATACCTTATAATATAACGTAATATGCAGTGTATCATTGAAAATACCTTATAATATATCGTAATTTGTAGTGTATCATTGAAAATACCTTAGAATATATGGTAATTCTAGTCTATCAATGAAAATACCTTATAATATAACGTAATATGCAGTGTATCATTGAAAATACCTTATAATATATCGTAATTTGTAGTGTATCATTGAAAATACCTTATAGTATAACGTAATATGCAGTGCATCATTGAAAAAAACCTTATAATATAACGTAATATGCAGTGTATCTTTGAAAATACCTAATAATATAACGTAATATGCAGTGTATCATAGAAAATACCTTATAATATATAGCAGTTTATCATTGAAAATACCTTATAATATAACTTAATATGCAGGGTATCATTGAAAATACCTTATAATATATCGTAATTTGTAGTGTATCATTGAAAATACCTTAGAATATATGGTAATTCTAGTCTATCAATGAAAATACCTTATAATATAACGTAATATGCAGTGTATCATTGAAAATACCTTATAATATATCGTAATTTGTAGTGTATCATTGAAAATACCTTATAGTATAACGTAATATGCAGTGCATCATTGAAAAAACCTTATAATATAACGTAATATGCAGTGTATCATTGAAAATACCTTATCATATAACGTAATATGCAGTGTATCATTGAAAATACCTTATAATATAACGTAATATGCAGTGTATCATTGAAAATACCTTATAATATAACGTAATATGCAGTGTATCATTGAAAATACCTTATAATATAACGTAATATGCGGTGTATCATTGAAAATACCTTATAATATAACGTAATATGCAGTCTACCATTGAAAATACCTTATAATATAACGTAATATACAGTATACCATTGAAAATACTTATAATATAACGTAATATGCAGTGTATCATTGAAAATACCTTATAATATAACGTAATATGCGGTGTATCATTGAAAATACCTTATAATATAACGTAATATGCAGTCTACCATTGAAAATACCTTATAATATATCGTAATATACAGTATACCATTGAAAATACTTATAATATAACGTAATATGCAGTGTATCATTGAAAATACCTTATAATATATAGTAGTTTATCATTGAAAATACCTTATAATATAACGTAATATGCTGTGTATCATTGAAAATACCTTATAATATATCGTAATTTGTTGTGTAGCAATGAAAATACCTTATAATGTAACGTAATATGCAGTGTATCATTGAAAATACCTTATAATATAACTTAATAGGCAGTGTATCATTGAAAATACCTTATAATATAACGTAATATGATATATATCATTAAAAATACCTTATAAAAAAACGTAATATGCAGTATACCATTGAAAATACTTATAATATAACGTAATATGCAGTGTATCATTGAAAATACCTTATAATATAACTTAATATGCAGTGTATCATTGAAAATACCTTATGATATAACGTAATATGCAGTGTATCATTGAAAATACCTTAGAATATATGGTAATTCTAGTCTATCAATGAAAATACCTTATAATATAACGTAATATGCAGTGTATCATTGAAAATACCTTATAATATAACTTAATATGCAGTGTATCATTGAAAATACCTTATGATATAACGTAATATGCAGTGTATCATTGAAAATACCTTAGAATATATGGTAATTCTAGTCTATCAATGAAAAATACCTTATAATATAACGTAATATGCAGTATACGATTGAAAATACTTATAATATATCGTAATTTGTAGTGTATCATTGAAAATACCTTATAGTATAACGTAATATGCAGTGCATCATTGAAAAAACCTTATAATATAACGTAAATATGCAGTGTATCATTGAAAATACCTTATCATATAACGTAATATGCAGTGTATCATTGAAAAATACCTTATAATATAACGTAATATGCAGTGTATCATTGAAAATACCTTATAATATAACGTAATATGCGGTGTATCATTGAAAATACCTTATAATATAACGTAATATGCAGTCTACCATTGAAAATACATTATAAAATAATGTAATATGCAGTCTGTCATTGAAAATACCTTATAATATAACGTAATATGATATATATCATTAAAAATACCTTATAAAATAACGTAATATGCAGTATATCCATTGAAAATACTTATAATATAACGTAATATGCAGTGGTATCATTGAAAATACATTATAATATAACGTAATATGCAGTGTGTCATTGAGAACACCTTATAATATAACGTAATATACAGTGTATTCATTGAAAAATACCTTAGAATATATGGTAATTCTAGTCTATCAATGAAATACCTTATAATATAACGTAATATGCAGTGTATCATTGAAAATACCTTATAATATATCGTAATTTGTAGTGTATCATTGAAAATACCTTAGAATATATGGTAATTCTAGTCTATCAATGAAAATACCTTATAATATAACGTAATATGCAGTGTATCATTGAAAAATACCTTATAATATATCGTAATTTGTATTGTATCATTGAAAATACCTTATAGTATAACGTAATATGCAGTGCATCATTGAAAATACCTTATAATATCACGTAATATGCAGTGTATCATTGAAATACCTTATAATTTAACGTAATATGCAGGGTATCATTGAAAATACCTTATAATATAACGTAATAGTGCAGTCTACCATTGAAAATTCCTTATAATATATCGTAATATACAGTATACCATTGAAAATACCTTATAGTATAACGTAATATGCAGTGCATCATTGAAAATACCTTATAATAAATAGTAGTTTATCATTGAAAATACCTTATAATATAACGTAATATGCTGTGTATCATTGAAAATACCTTATAATATATCGTAATTTGTTGTGTAGCAATGAAAATACCTTATAATGTAACGTAATATGCAGTGTATCATTGAAAATACCTTATAATATAACTTAATAGGCAGTGTATCATTGAAAATACCTTATAATATAACGTAATATGATATATATCATTAAAAATACCTTATAAAATAACGTAATATGCAGTGTATCATTGAAAATACCTTATAATATAACGTAATATGCGGTGTATCATTGAAAATACCTTATAATATAACGTAATATGCAGTCTACCATTGAAAATACATTATAAAATAATGTAATATGCAGTCTGTCATTGAAAATACCTTATAATATAACGTAATATGATATATATCATTAAAAATACCTTATAAAATAACGTAATATGCAGTATACCATTGAAAATACCTTATAATATAACGTAATATGCAGTGTATCATAGAAAATACCTTATAATATATAGAGGGTTTATCATTGAAAATACCTTATAATATAACTTAATGTGCAGGGTATCATTGAAAATACCTTATAATATATCGTAATTTGTAGTGTATCATTGAAAATACCTTAGAATATATGGTAATTCTAGTCTATCAATGAAAATACCTTATAATATAACGTAATATGCAGTGTATCATTGAAAATACCTTATAATATATCGTAATTTGTAGTGTATCATTGAAAATACCTTAGATATATGGTAATTCTAGTCTATCAATGAAAATACCTTATAATATAACGTAATATGCAGTGTATCATTGAAAATACCTTATAATATATCGTAATTTGTAGTGTATCATTGAAAATACCTTATAGTATAACGTAATATGCAGTGCATCATTGAAAAAACCTTATAATATAACGTAATATGCAGTGTATCTTTGAAAATACCTAATAATATAACGTAATATGCAGTGTATCATAGAAAATACCTTATAATATATAGCAGTTTATCATTGAAAATACCTTATAATATAACTTAATATGCAGGGTATCATTGAAAAATACCTTATATATATCGTAATTTGTAGTGTATCATTGAAATACCTTAGAATATATGGTAATTCTAGTCTATCAATGAAAATACCTTATAATATAACGTAATATGCAGTGTATCATTGAAAATACCTTATAATATATCGTAATTTGTAGTGTATCATTGAAAATACCTTATAGTATAACGTAATATGCAGTGCATCATTGAAAAAACCTTATAATATAACGTAATATGCAGTGTATCATTGAAAATACCTTATCATATAACGTAATATGCAGTGTATCATTGAAAATACCTTATAATATAACGTAATATGCAGTGTATCATTGAAAATACCTTATAATATAACGTAATATGCAGTGTATCATTGAAAATACCTTATAATATAACGTAATATGCGGTGTATCATTGAAAATACCTTATAATATAACGTAATATGCAGTCTACCATTGAAAATACCTTATAATATATCGTAATATACAGTATACCATTGAAAATACTTATAATATAACGTAATATGCAGTGTATCATTGAAAATACCTTATAATATAACGTAATATGCGGTGTATCATTGAAAATACCTTATAATATAACGTAATATGCAGTCTACCATTGAAAATACCTTATAATATATCGTAATATACAGTATACCATTTAAAATACTTATAATATAAACGTAATATGCAGTGTATCATTGAAAATACCTTATAATATATAGTAGTTTATCATTGAAAATACCTTATAATATAACGTAATATGCTGTGTATCATTGAAAATACCTTATAATATATCGTAATTTGTTGTGTAGCAATGAAAATACCTTATAATGTAACGTAATATGCAGTGTATCATTGAAAATACCTTATAATATAACTTAATATGCAGTGTATCATTGAAAATACCTTATAATATAACGTAATATGATATATATCATTAAAATACCTTATAAAATAACGTAATATGCAGTATACCATTGAAAATACTTATAATATAACGTAATATGCAGTGTATCATTGAAAATACCTTATAATATAACTTAATATGCAGTGTATCATTGAAAATACCTTATGATATAACGTAATATGCAGTGTATCATTGAAAATACCTTAGAATATATGGTAATTCTAGTCTATCAATGAAAATACCTTATAATATAACGTAATATGCAGTGTATCATTGAAAATACCTTATAATATAACTTAATATGCAGTGTATCATTGAAAATACCTTATGATATAACGTAATATGCAGTGTATCATTGAAAATACCTTAGAATATATGGTAATTCTAGTCTATCAATGAAAATACCTTATAATATAACGTAATATGCAGTGTATCATTGAAAATACCTTATAATATATCGTAATTTGTAGTGTATCATTGAAAATACCTTATAGTATAACGTAATATGCAGTGCATCATTGAAAAAACCTTATAATATAACGTAATATGCAGTGTATCATTGAAAATACCTTATCATATAACGTAATATGCAGTGTATCATTGAAAATACCTTATAATATAACGTAATATGCAGTGTATCATTGAAAATACCTTATAATATAACGTAATATGCGGTGTATCATTGAAAATACCTTATAATATAACGTAATATGCAGTCTACCATTGAAAATACATTATAAAATAATGTAATATGCAGTCTGTCATTGAAAATACCTTATAATATAACGTAATATGATATATATCATTAAAAATACCTTATAAAATAACGTAATATGCAGTATACCATTGAAAATACTTATAATATAACGTAATATGCAGTGTATCATTGAAAATACATTATAATATAACGTAATATGCAGTGTGTCATTGAGAACACCTTATAATATAACGTAATATACAGTGTATCATTGAAAATACCTTAGAATATATGGTAATTCTAGTCTATCAATGAAAATACCTTATAATATAACGTAATATGCAGTGTATCATTGAAAATACCTTATAATATATCGTAATTTGTAGTGTATCATTGAAAATACCTTAGAATATATGGTAATTCTAGTCTATCAATGAAAATACCTTATAATATAACGTAATATGCAGTGTATCATTGAAAATACCTTATAATATATCGTAATTTGTATTGTATCATTGAAAATACCTTATAGTATAACGTAATATGCAGTGCATCATTGAAAATACCTTATAATATCACGTAATATGCAGTGTATCATTGAAAATACCTTATAATTTAACGTAATATGCAGGGTATCATTGAAAATACCTTATAATATAACGTAATATGCAGTCTACCATTGAAAATACCTTATAATATATCGTAATATACAGTATACCATTGAAAATACTTATAATATAACGTAATATGCAGTGTATCATTGAAAATACCTTATAATATATAGTAGTTTATCATTGAAAATACCTTATAATATAACGTAATATGCTGTGTATCATTGAAAATACCTTATAATATATCGTAATTTGTTGTGTATCAATGAAAATACCTATAATGTAACGTAATATGCAGTGTATCATTGAAAATACCTTATAATATATAGCACTTTATCATTGAAAATACCTTATAATATAACGTAATATGATATATATCATTAAAAATACCTTATAAAATAACGTAATATGCAGTATTACCATTGAAAATACTTATAATATAACGTAATATGCAGTGTATCATTGAAAATACCTTATAATATAACTTAATATGCAGTGTATCATTGAAAATACCTTATGATATAACGTAATATGCAGTGTATCATTGAAAATACCTTAGAATATATGGTAATTCTAGTCTATCAATGAAAATACCTTATAATATAACGTAATATGCAGTGTATCATTGAAAATACCTTATAATATAACTTATATGCAGTGTATCATTGAAAATACCTTATGATATAACGTAATATGCAGTGTATCATTGAAAATACCTTAGAATATATGGTAATTCTAGTCTATCAATGAAAATACCTTATAATATAACGTAATATGCAGTGTATCATTGAAAATACCTTATAATATATCGTAATTTGTAGTGTATCATTGAAAATACCTTATAGTATAACGTAATATGCAGTGCATCATTGAAAAAACCTTATAATATAACGTAATATGCAGTGTATCATTGAAAATACCTTATCATATAACGTAATATGCAGTGTATCATTGAAAATACCTTATAATATAACGTAATATGCAGTGTATCATTGAAAATACCTTATAATATAACGTAATATGCGGTGTATCATTGAAAATACCTTATAATATAACGTAATATGCAGTCTACCATTGAAAATACATTATAAAATAATGTAATATGCAGTCTGTCATTGAAAATACCTTATAATATAACGTAATATGATATATATCATTAAAAATACCTTATAAAATAACGTAATATGCAGTATACCATTGAAAATACTTATAATATAACGTAATATGCAGTGTATCATTGAAAATACATTATAATATAACGTAATATGCAGTGTGTCATTGAGAACACCTTATAATATAACGTAATATACAGTGTATCATTGAAAATACCTTAGAATATATGGTAATTCTAGTCTATCAATGAAAATACCTTATAATATAACGTAATATGCAGTGTATCATTGAAAATACCTTATAATATATCGTAATTTGTAGTGTATCATTGAAAATACCTTAGAATATATGGTAATTCTAGTCTATCAATGAAAATACCTTATAATATAACGTAATATGCAGTGTATCATTGAAATACCTTATAATATATCGTAATTTGTATTGTATCATTGAAAATACCTTATAGTATAACGTAATATGCAGTGCATCATTGAAAATACCTATAATATCACGTAATATGCAGTGTATCATTGAAAATACCTTATAATTTAACGTAATATGCAGGGTATCATTGAAAATACCTTATAATATATCGTAATTTGTAGTGTATCATTGAAAATACCTTATAATATAACGTAATATGCAGTTGTATCATTGAAAATACCTTATAATATAACGTAATATGCAGTGTATCATTGAAAATACCTTATAATATAACGTAATATGCGGTGTATCATTGAAAATACCTTATAATATAACGTAATATGCAGTCTACCATTGAAAATACATTATAAAATAATGTAATATGCAGTCTGTCATTGAAAATACCTTATAATATAACGTAATATGATATATATCATTAAAAATACCTTATAAAATAACGTAATATGCAGTATACCATTGAAAATACTTATAATATAACGTAATATGCAGTGTATCATTGAAAATACATTATAATATAACGTAATATGCAGTGTATCATTGAAAATACCTTATAATATAACGTAGTATGCAGTGTATCATTGAAAATACCTTATAGTATAACGTAATATGCAGTGCATCATTGAAAATACCTTATAATATATCGTAATTTGTAGTGTATCTTTGAAAATACCTTATAATATAACGTAATATGCAGTGTATCATAGAAAATAGCTTATAATATATAGAGGGTTTATCATTGAAAATACCTTATAATATAACTTAATGTGCAGGGTATCATTGAAAATACCTTATAATATATCGTAATTTGTAGTGTATCATTGAAAATACCTTAGAATATATGGTAATTTGTAGTGTATCATTGAAACTACCTTGTAATATATAGTAGTTTATCACTGAAAATACCTTATAATATAACGTAATATGCAATGTATCATTGAAAATACCTTATAATAAAACGTAATATGCAGTGTATCATTGAAAATACCTTATAATAAAACGTAATATGCAGTGTATCATTGAAGATACCTTATAATATATGGTAATTTGTAGTGTATCAATGAAAATACCTTATAATATAACGTAATATTCTGTGTATCATTGAAAATACCTTAAAATATAACGTAATATGCAGTGTATCATTGAAAATATCTTATAATATAACGTAATATGCAGTGTATCATTAAAAATACCTTATAATATAACGTAATATGCAGTGTATCATTGAAAACACCTTATAATATAACGTAATATACAGTGTATCATTGAAAATACCTTAGAATATATGGTAATTCTAGTCTATCAATGAAATACATTATAATATAACGTAATATGCAGTGTATCAGTGAAAATACCTTATAATATATAGTAGTGTATCGTTGAAAATACCTTATAATATATAGTAGTTTATCATTGAAAATACCTTATAATATAACGTAATATGCTGTGTATCATTGAAAATACCTTAGAATATATGGTAATTTGTAGTGTATCATTGAAACTACCTTGTAATATATAGTAGTTTATCACTGAAAATACCTTATAATATAACGTAATATGCAATGTATCATTGAAAATACCTTATAATAAAACGTAATATGCAGTGTATCATTGAAAATACCTTAGAAAATATGGTAATTTGTAGTGTATCATTGAAACTACCTTGTAATATATAGTAGTTTATCACTGAAAATACCTTATAATATAACGTAATATGCAGGGTATCATTGAAAATACCTTATAATATATCGTATTTTGTAGTGTATCATTGAAAATACCTTATAATATAACGTAATATGCAGTGTATCATTGAAAATACCTTATAATATAACGTAATATGCAGTGTATCATTGAAAATACCTTATAATATAACGTAATATGCGGTGTATCATTGAAAATACCTTATAATATAACGTAATATGCAGTCTACCATTGAAAATACATTATAAAATAATGTAATATGCAGTCTGTCATTGAAAATACCTTATAATATAACGTAATATGATATATATCATTAAAAAATACCTTATAAAATAACGTAATATGCAGTATACCATTGAAAATACTTATAATATAACGTAATATGCAGTGTATCATTGAAAATACATTATAATATAACGTA
>CAKAJI010000830.1:0-21444 GCA_916610255.1 Lasioglossum lativentre
TGCATATTACGTTATATCGTAAGGTATTTTCAATGATACACTGCATATTACGTTTCTATTATAAGGTATTTTCAATGGTACACTGCATATTACGTTATATTATAAGGTATTTTTCAATGATACACTGCATATTACGTTATATTACTAAGGTATTTTCATGATAAACTACGATATATTAGAAGGTATTTTCAATGATACACTGCATATTACGTTATATTATAAGGTATTTTCAATGATAAACTACGATATATTAGAAGGTATTTTCAATGATACACTGCATATTACGTTATATTATAAGGTATTTTCAATGAAACACTGTATAATACGATATATTACATGGTATTTTCTATGATACACTGCATATTACGTTATAATATAAGGTATTTTCAATGATACACTGCATATTACGTGATGATATAAGGTATTTTCAATGATACACTGCATATTACGTTATATCGTAAGGTATTTTCAATGATACACTGCATATTACGTTATATTATAAGGTATTTTCAATGATACACAGCATATTACGTTATATTATAAGGTATTTTCAATGATAAACTACGATATATTATAAGGTATTTTCAATGATAAACTACGATATATTAGAAGGTATTTTCAATGATACACTGCATATTACGATTTATTATATAAGGAATTTTCAATGATACACTGTATATTACGTTATATTACATGGTATTTTCTATGATACACTGCATATTACGTTATATTATAAGGTATTTTCATTGATTACACTGCATATTACGTTATATTATAAGGTATTTTCAATGATACACTGCATATTACGATATGATATAAGGTATTTTCAATGATACACTGCATATTACGTTATATCGTAAGGTATTTTCAATGATACACTGCATATTACGTTATATTATAAGGTATTTTCAATGATACACTGCATATTACGTTATATCGTAAGGTATTTTCAATGATACACTGCATATTACGTTATATTATAAGGTAATTTTCAATGATACACTGCATATTACGTTATATTATAAGGTATTTTCAATGATAAACTACGATATATTAGAAGGTATTTTCAATGATTACACTGCATATTACGTTATATTATAAGGTATTTTCAATGATACACTGTATATTACGTTATATTACATGGTATTTTCTATGATACACACCTGCATATTACGTTATATTATAAGGTATTTTCAATGATACACTGCATGTTACGTTATATTATAAGGTATTTTTCAATGATACACTGCATATTACGTTATATTATAAGGTATTTTCTATGATACACTGCATATTAGGATTTGTTATTAGGTATTTTCAATGATACACTGCATATTACGATATGATATAAGGTATTTTCAATGATACACTGCATATTACGTTATATCGTAAGGTATTTTCAATGATACACTGCATATTACGTTATATTATAAGGTATTTTCAATGATACAACTGCATATTACGTTATATATAAGGTATTTTCAATGATACAACTGCATATTACGTTATATTATAAGGTATTTTCAATGATTACACTGCATATTACGTTATATTAGAAGGTATTTTCAATGATACACTGCATTATACCGATATGATATAAGGTATTTTTCAATGATACACTGCATATTACGTTATATCGTAAGGTATTTTCAATGATACACTGCATATTACGTTATATTATAAGGTATTTTCAATGGTACACTGCATATTACGTTAATTATATAGGTATTTTCAATGATACACTGCATATTACGTTATATTATAAGGTATTTTCAATGATAAACTACGATATATTAGAAGGTATTTCAATGATACACTGCATATTACGTTATATTATAAGGTATTTTCAATGATACACTGTATATTACGTTATATTACATGGTATTTTCTATGATACACTGCATATTACGTTATATTATAAGGTATTTTCAATGATACACTGGATATTACGCTATATTATAAGGTATTTTCAAAGATACACTACAAATTACGATATGTTATAAGGTAATTTTCAATGGTACACTGCATATTTCGTTATATTATATGGTATTTTCAATGATACACTGCATATTACGATATGTAATAAGGTAATTTCAATGATACACTGCATATTACGTTATATTACATGGTATTTTCATTGATACACTGCATATTACGTTATATTAGAAGGTATTTTCATTGATACACTGCATATTACGTTATATTATAAGGTATTTTCAATGATACACTGCATATTACGTTATATTATAATGTATTTTCAATGATACACTGTATATTACGTTATATTACATGGTATTTTCTATGATACACTGCATATTACGTTATATTATAAGGTATTTTCAATGATACACTGCATATTACCGTTATATTATAAGGTATTTTCAAAGATACACTACAAATTACGATATGTTATAATGTATTTTCAATGATACACTGCATATTACGTTATATTACATGGTATTTTCAATGATACACTGCATATTACGTTATATTATAAGGTATTTTCAATGATAAACTACGATATATTAGAAGGTATTTTCAATGATACACTGCATATTACGTTATATTATAAGGTATTTTCAATGATACACTGTATATTACGTTATATTACATGGTATTTTTCTATGATACACTGCATATTACGTTATATTATAAGGTATTTTCAATGACACACGGCATATTACATTATATTATAAGGTATTTTCAATGATACACTGCATATTACGATATGATATAGGTATTTTCAATGATACACTGCATATTACGATATGATATAAGGTATTTTCAATGATACACTGCATATTACGTTATATCGTAAGGTATTTTCAATGATACACTGCATATTACGTTATATTATAAGGTATTTTCAATGATACACTGCATATTACGTTATATTATAAGGTATTTTCAATGATAAACTACGATATATTAGAAGGTATTTTTCAATGATACACTGCATATTACGTTATATTACATGGTATTTTCTATGATACACTGCATATTACGTTATATTATAAGGTATTTTCAATGATACACTGCATATTACGTTATATTATAAGGTATTTTCAATGATACACTGCATATTACGATATGATATAAGGTATTTTCAATGATACACTGCATATTACGTTATATCGTAAGGTATTTTCAATGATACACTGCATATTACGTTATATTATAAGGTATTTTCAATGATACACTGCATATTACGTTATATTATAAGGTATTTTCAATGATACACTGCATATTACGTTATATTATAAGGTATTTTCAATGATACACTGCATATTACGTTATATTAGAAGGTATTTTCAATGATACACTGCATATTACGTTATATTACCAGGTATTTTCAATGATACACTGCATATTACGTTATATTATAAGGTATTTTCAATGATACACTGCATATTACGTTATATTAGAAGGTATTTTCAATGATACACTGCATATTACGTTATACTACCAGGTATTTTCAATGATACACTGCATATTACGATATGTTATAAGGTATTTTCAATGATACACTGTATATTACGTTATATTATAAGGTATTTTCAATGATACACTGCATATTACGTTATATTATAAGGTATTTTCAATGATAAACTACGATATATTAGAAGTTATTTTCAATGATACACTGCATATTACGTTATATTATAAGGTATTTTCAATGGTAAACTACGATATATTAGAAGGTATTTTCAATGATACACTGCATATTACGTTATATTATAAGGTATTTTCAATGATAAACTACGATATATTAGAAGGTATTTTCAATGATACACTGCATATTACGTTATATTATAAGGTATTTTCAATGATAAACTACGATATATTAGAAGGTATTTTCAATGATACACTGCATATTACGTTATAATATAAGGTATTTTCAATGATACACTGTATATTACGTTATATTACATGGTATTTTCTATGATACACTGCATATTACGTTATATTATAAGGTGTTTTCAATGATACACTGCATATTACGATATGATATAAGGTATTTTCAATGATACACTGCATATTACGTTATATCGTAAGGTATTTTCAATGATACACTGCATATTACGTTATATTATAAGGTATTTTGAATGGTACACTTCATATTACGTTATATTATAAGGTATTTTCAATGATACACTGCATATTACGTTATATTATAAGGTATTTTCAATGATAAACTACGATATATTAGAAGGTATTTTCAATGATACACTGCATATTACGTTATATTATAAGGTATTTTCAATGATACACTGTATATTACGTTATATTACATGGTATTTTCTATGATACACTGCATATTACGTTATATTATAAGGTATTTTCAATGATACACTGCATATTACGACATGATATAAGGTATTTTCAATGATACACTGCATATTACGTTATATCGTAAGGTATTTTCAATGATACACTGCATATTACGTTATATTATAAGGTATTTTCAATGATACACTGCATATTACGTTATATTATAAGGTATTTTCAATGATACACTGCATATTACGATATGATATAAGGTATTTTCAATGATACACTGCATATTACGTTATATCGTAAGGTATTTTCAATGATAAACTACGATATATTAGAAGGTATTTTCAATGATACACTGCATATTACGTTATATTATAAGGTATTTTCAATGATAAACTACGATATATTAGAAGGTATTTTCAATGATACACTGCATATTACGTTATATTATAAGGTATTTTCAATGATAAACTACGATATATTAGAAGGTATTTTCAATGATACACTGCATATTACGTTATAATATAAGGTATTTTCAATGATACACTGTATATTACGTTATATTACATGGTATTTTCAAAGATACACTACAAATTACGATATGTTATAATGTATTTTCAATGATACACTGCATATTACGTTATATTACATGGTATTTTCAATGATACACTGCATATTACGTTATATTATAAGGTATTTTCAATGATAAACTACGATATATTAGAAGGTATTTTCAATGATACACTGCATATTACGTTATATTATAAGGTATTTTCAATGATACACTGCATATTACGTTATATTATAAGGTATTTTCAATGATAAACTACGATATATTAGAAGGTATTTTCAATGATACACTGCATATTACGTTATATTATAAGGTATTTTCAATGATACACTGCATATTACGTTATATTATAAGGTATTTTCAATGATACACTGCATATTACGTTATATCGTAAGGTATTTTCAATGATACACTGCATATTACGTTATATTATAAGGTATTTTCAATGGTACACTTCATATTACGTTATATTATAAGGTATTTTCAATGATACACTGCATATTACGTTATATTATAAGGTATTTTCAATGATAAACTACGATATATTAGAAGGTATTTTCAATGATACACTGCATATTACGTTATATTATATGGTATTTTCAATGATACACTGTATATTACGTTATATTACATGGTATTTTCTATGATACACTGCATATTACGTTATATTATAAGGTATTTTCAATGATACACTACAAATTACGATATGTTATAAGGTATTTTCAATGATACACTGCATATTACGTTATATTATAAGGTATTTTCAATGATACACTGCATATTACGTTATATTATAAGGTATATTCAATGATAAACTGCATATTACGTTATATTATAAGGTATTTTCAATGATACACTGCATATTACGTTATATTATAAGGTATTTTCAATGATACACTGCATATTACGTTATATTATAAGGTATTTTCAATGATAAACTACGATATATTAGAAGGTATTTTCAATGATACACTGCATATTACGTTATATTATAAGGTATTTTCAATGATACACTGTATATTACGTTATATTACATGGTATTTTCTATGATACACTGCATATTACGTTATATTATAAGGTATTTTCAATGATACACTGCATATTACGATATGATATAAGGTATTTTCAATGATACACTGCATATTACGTTATATCGTAAGGTATTTTCAATGATACACTGCATATTACGTTATATTATAAGGTATTTTCAATGATACACTGCATATTACGTTATATTATAAGGTATTTTCAATGATACACTGCATATTACGTTATATTACCAGGTATTTTCAATGATACAATGCATATTACGTTATATTATAAGGTATTTTCAATGATACACTGCATATTACGATATGTTATAAGGTATTTTCAATGATACACTGTATATTACGTTATATTATAAGGTATTTTCAATGATACACTGCATATTACGTTATATTATAAGGTATTTTCAATGATAAACTACGATATATTAGAAGGTATTTTCAATGATACACTGCATATTACGTTATATTATAAGGTATTTTCAATGATAAACTACGATATATTAGAAGGTATTTTCAATGATACACTGCATATTACGTTATATTATAAGGTATTTTCAATGATACACTGCATATTACGTTATATTATAAGGTATTTTCAATGGTAAACTACGATATATTAGAAGGTATTTTCAATGATACACTGCATATTACGTTATATTATAAGGTATTTTCAATGATAAACTACGATATATTAGAAGGTATTTTCAATGATACACTGCATATTACGTTATATTATAAGGTATTTTCAATGATAAACTACGATATATTAGAAGGTATTTTCAATGATACACTGCATATTACGTTATATTATAAGGTATTTTCAATGATACACTGTATATTACGTTATATTACATGGTATTTTCTATGATACACTGCATATTACGTTATATTATAAGGTATTTTCAATGATACACTGCATATTACGTTATATTATAAGGTATTTTCAAAGATACACTACAAATTACGATATGTTATAATGTATTTTCAATGATACACTGCATATTACGTTATATTACATGGTATTTTCAATGATACACTGCATATTACGTTATATTATAAGGTATTTTCAATGATAAACTACGATATATTAGAAGGTATTTTCAATGATACACTGCATATTACGTTATATTACATGGTATTTTCTATGATACACTGCATATTACGTTATATTATAAGGTATTTTCAATGATACACTGCATATTACGTTATATTATAAGGTATTTTCAATGATACACTGCATATTACGATATGATATAAGGTATTTTCAATGATACACTGCATATTACGTTATATCGTAAGGTATTTTCAATGATACACTGCATATTACGTTATATTATAAGGTATTTTCAATGATACACTGCATATTACGTTATATTATAAGGTATTTTCAATGATACACTGCATATTACGTTATATTAGAAGGTATTTTCAATGATACACTGCATATTACGTTATATTACCAGGTATTTTCAATGATACACTGCATATTACGTTATATTATAAGGTATTTTCAATGATAAACTACGATATATTAGAAGGTATTTTCAATGATACACTGCATATTACGTTATATTATAAGGTATTTTCAATGATAAACTACGATATATTAGAAGGTATTTTCAATGATACACTGCATATTACGTTATAATATAAGGTATTTTCAATGATACACTGTATATTACGTTATATTACATGGTATTTTCTATGATACACTGCATATTACGTTATATTATAAGGTGTTTTCAATGATACACTGCATATTACGATATGATATAAGGTATTTTCAATGATACACTGCATATTACGTTATATCGTAAGGTATTTTCAATGATACACTGCATATTACGTTATATTATAAGGTATTTTGAATGGTACACTTCATATTACGTTATATTATAAGGTATTTTCAATGATACACTGCATATTACGTTATATTATAAGGTATTTTCAATGATAAACTACGATATATTAGAAGGTATTTTCAATGATACACTGCATATTACGTTATATTATAAGGTATTTTCAATGATACACTGTATATTACGTTATATTACATGGTATTTTCTATGATACACTGCATATTACGTTATATTATAAGGTATTTTCAATGATACACTGCATATTACGACATGATATAAGGTATTTTCAATGATACACTGCATATTACGTTATATCGTAAGGTATTTTCAATGATACACTGCATATTACGTTATATTATAAGGTATTTTCAATGATACACTGCATATTACGTTATATTATAAGGTATTTTCAATGATACACTGCATATTACGATATGATATAAGGTATTTTCAATGATACACTGCATATTACGTTATATCGTAAGGTATTTTCAATGATAAACTACGATATATTAGAAGGTATTTTCAATGATACACTGCATATTACGTTATATTATAAGGTATTTTCAATGATACACTGTATATTACGTTATATTACATGGTATTTTCTATGATACACTGCATATTACGTTATATTATAAGGTATTTTCAATGATACACTGCATATTACGATATGATATAAGGTATTTTCAATGATACACTGCATATTACGTTATATCGTAAGGTATTTTCAATGATAAACTACGATATATTAGAAGGTATTTTCAATGATACACTGCATATTACGTTATATTATAAGGTATTTTCAATGATACACTGTATATTACGTTATATTACATGGTATTTTCTATGATACACTGCATATTACGTTATATTATAAGGTATTTTCAATGATACACTGCATATTACGATATGATATAAGGTATTTTCAATGATACACTGCATATTACGTTATATTATAAGGTATTTTCAATGATACACTGTATATTACGTTATATTACATGGTATTTTCTATGATACACTGCATATTACGTTATATTATAAGGTATTTTCAATGATACACTGCATGTTACGTTATATATATAAGGTATTTTCAATGATACACTGCATATTACGTTATATTATAAGGTATTTTCTATGATACACTGCATATTAGGATATGTTATAAGGTATTTTCAATGATACACTGCATATTACGATATGATATAAGGTATTTTCAATGATACACTGCATATTACGTTATATCGTAAGGTATTTTCAATGATACACTGCATATTACGTTATATTATAAGGTATTTTCAATGGTACACTGCATATTACGTTATATTATAAGGTATTTTCAATGATACACTGCATATTACGTTATATTATAAGGTATTTTCAATGATAAACTACGATATATTAGAAGGTATTTTCAATGATACACTGCATATTACGTTATATTATAAGGTATTTTCAATGATACACTGTATATTACGTTATATTACATGGTATTTTCTATGATACACTGCATATTACGTTATATTATAAGGTATTTTCAATGATACACTGCATATTACGACATGATATAAGGTATTTTCAATGATACACTGCATATTACGTTATATCGTAAGGTATTTTCAATGATACACTGCATATTACGTTATATTATAAGGTATTTTCAATGATACACTGCATATTACGTTATATTATAAGGTATTTTCAATGATACACTGTATATTACGTTATATTACATGGTATTTTCTATGATACACTGCATATTACGTTATATTATAAGGTATTTTCAATGATACACTGCATGTTACGTTATATTATAAGGTATTTTCAATGATACACTGCATATTACGTTATATTATAAGGTATTTTCTATGATACACTGCACATTAGGATATGTTATAAGGTATTTTCAATGATACACTGCATATTACGACATGATATAAGGTATTTTCAATGATACACTGCATATTACGTTATATCGTAAGGTATTTTCAATGATACACTGCATATTACGTTATATTATAAGGTATTTTCAATGATACACTGCATATTACGTTATATTATAAGGTATTTTCAATGATACACTGTATATTACGTTATATTACATGGTATTTTCTATGATACACTGCATATTACGTTATATTATAAGGTATTTTCAATGATACACTGCATATTACGACATGATATAAGGTATTTTCAATGATACACTGCATATTACGTTATATCGTAAGGTATTTTCAATGATACACTGCATATTACGTTATATTATAAGGTATTTTCAATGATACACTGCATATTACGTTATATTATAAGGTATTTTCAATGATACACTGTATATTACGTTATATTACATGGTATTTTCTATGATACACTGCATATTACGTTATATTATAAGGTATTTTCAATGATACACTGCATGTTACGTTATATTATAAGGTATTTTCAATGATACACTGCATATTACGTTATATTATAAGGTATTTTCTATGATACACTGCACATTAGGATATGTTATAAGGTATTTTCAATGATACACTGCATATTACGACATGATATAAGGTATTTTCAATGATACACTGCATATTACGTTATATCGTAAGGTATTTTCAATGATACACTGCATATTACGTTATATTATAAGGTATTTTCAATGATACACTGCATATTACGTTATATTATAAGGTATTTTCAATGATACACTGTATATTACGTTATATTACATGGTATTTTCTATGATACACTGCATATTACGTTATATTATAAGGTATTTTCAATGATACACTGCATGTTACGTTATATTATAAGGTATTTTCAATGATACACTGCATATTACGTTATATTATAAGGTATTTTCTATGATACACTGCATATTAGGATATGTTATAAGGTATTTTCAATGATACACTGCATATTACGATATGATATAAGGTATTTTCAATGATACACTGCATATTACGTTATATCGTAAGGTATTTTCAATGATACACTGCATATTACGTTATATTATAAGGTATTTTCAATGGTACACTGCATATTACGTTATATTATAAGGTATTTTCAATGATACACTGCATATTACGTTATATTATAAGGTATTTTCAATGATAAACTACGATATATTAGAAGGTATTTTCAATGATACACTGCATATTACGTTATATTATAAGGTATTTTCAATGATACACTGTATATTACGTTATATTACATGGTATTTTCTATGATACACTGCATATTACGTTATATTATAAGGTATTTTCAATGATACACTGCATATTACGACATGATATAAGGTATTTTCAATGATACACTGCATATTACGTTATATCGTAAGGTATTTTCAATGATACACTGCATATTACGTTATATTATAAGGTATTTTCAATGATACACTGCATATTACGTTATATTATAAGGTATTTTCAATGATAAACTACGATATATTATAAGGTATTTTCAATGATAAACTACGATATATTAGAAGGTATTTTCAATGATACACTGCATATTACGTTATATTATAAGGTATTTTCAATGATACACTGTATATTACGTTATATTACATGGTATTTTCTATGATACACTGCATATTACGTTATATTATAAGGTATTTTCAATGATACACTGCATATTACGTTATATTATAAGGTATTTTCAATGATACACTGCATATTACGATATGATATAAGGTATTTTCAATGATACACTGCATATTACGTTATATCGTAAGGTATTTTCAATGATACACTGCATATTACGTTATATTATAAGGTATTTTCAATGATACACTGCATATTACGTTATATCGTAAGGTATTTTCAATGATACACTGCATATTACGTTATATTATAAGGTATTTTCAATGATACACTGCATATTACGTTATATTATAAGGTATTTTCAATGATAAACTACGATATATTAGAAGGTATTTTCAATGATACACTGCATATTACGTTATATTATAAGGTATTTTCAATGATACACTGTATATTACGTTATATTACATGGTATTTTCTATGATACACTGCATATTACGTTATATTATAAGGTATTTTCAATGATACACTGCATGTTACGTTATATTATAAGGTATTTTCAATGATAAACTACGATATATTAGAAGGTATTTTCAATGATACACTGCATATTACGTTATATTATAAGGTATTTTCAATGATACACTGTATATTACGTTATATTACATGGTATTTTCTATGATACA
The DNA here is from genome assembly GCA_916610255.1 of Lasioglossum lativentre. Classification (NCBI taxonomy): domain Eukaryota; kingdom Metazoa; phylum Arthropoda; class Insecta; order Hymenoptera; family Halictidae; genus Lasioglossum; species Lasioglossum lativentre. The sequence goes on from CAKAJI010000830.1 coordinate 11,977, forward strand.
CTGCATATTACGTTATATTATAAGGTATTTTCAATGATACACTGCATATTACGATATGATATAAGGTATTTTCAATGATACACTGCATATTACGTTATATCGTAAGGTATTTTCAATGATACACTGCATATTACGTTATATTATAAGGTATTTTCAATGATACACTGCATATTACGTTATATTATAAGGTATTTTCAATGATACACTGTATATTACGTTATATTACATGGTATTTTCTATGATACACTGCATATTACGTTATATTATAAGGTATTTTCAATGATACACTGCATGTTACGTTATATTATAAGGTATTTTCAATGATACACTGCATATTACGTTATATTATAAGGTATTTTCTATGATACACTGCACATTAGGATATGTTATAAGGTATTTTCAATGATACACTGCATATTACGACATGATATAAGGTATTTTCAATGATACACTGCATATTACGTTATATCGTAAGGTATTTTCAATGATACACTGCATATTACGTTATATTATAAGGTATTTTCAATGATACACTGCATATTACGTTATATTATAAGGTATTTTCAATGATACACTGTATATTACGTTATATTACATGGTATTTTCTATGATACACTGCATATTACGTTATATTATAAGGTATTTTCAATGATACACTGCATGTTACGTTATATTATAAGGTATTTTCAATGATACACTGCATATTACGTTATATTATAAGGTATTTTCTATGATACACTGCATATTAGGATATGTTATAAGGTATTTTCAATGATACACTGCATATTACGATATGATATAAGGTATTTTCAATGATACACTGCATATTACGTTATATCGTAAGGTATTTTCAATGATACACTGCATATTACGTTATATTATAAGGTATTTTCAATGGTACACTGCATATTACGTTATATTATAAGGTATTTTCAATGATACACTGCATATTACGTTATATTATAAGGTATTTTCAATGATAAACTACGATATATTAGAAGGTATTTTCAATGATACACTGCATATTACGTTATATTATAAGGTATTTTCAATGATACACTGTATATTACGTTATATTACATGGTATTTTCTATGATACACTGCATATTACGTTATATTATAAGGTATTTTCAATGATACACTGCATATTACGACATGATATAAGGTATTTTCAATGATACACTGCATATTACGTTATATCGTAAGGTATTTTCAATGATACACTGCATATTACGTTATATTATAAGGTATTTTCAATGATACACTGCATATTACGTTATATTATAAGGTATTTTCAATGATACACTGCATATTACGTTATATTATAAGGTATTTTCAATGATACACTGCATATTACGACATGATATAAGGTATTTTCAATGATACACTGCATATTACGTTATATCGTAAGGTATTTTCAATGATACACTGCATATTACGTTATATTATAAGGTATTTTCAATGATACACTGCATATTACGTTATATTATAAGGTATTTTCAATGATAAACTACGATATATTATAAGGTATTTTCAATGATAAACTACGATATATTAGAAGGTATTTTCAATGATACACTGCATATTACGTTATATTATAAGGTATTTTCAATGATACACTGTATATTACGTTATATTACATGGTATTTTCTATGATACACTGCATATTACGTTATATTATAAGGTATTTTCAATGATACACTGCATATTACGTTATATTATAAGGTATTTTCAATGATACACTGCATATTACGATATGATATAAGGTATTTTCAATGATACACTGCATATTACGTTATATCGTAAGGTATTTTCAATGATACACTGCATATTACGTTATATTATAAGGTATTTTCAATGATACACTGCATATTACGTTATATCGTAAGGTATTTTCAATGATACACTGCATATTACGTTATATTATAAGGTATTTTCAATGATACACTGCATATTACGTTATATTATAAGGTATTTTCAATGATAAACTACGATATATTAGAAGGTATTTTCAATGATACACTGCATATTACGTTATATTATAAGGTATTTTCAATGATACACTGTATATTACGTTATATTACATGGTATTTTCTATGATACACTGCATATTACGTTATATTATAAGGTATTTTCAATGATACACTGCATGTTACGTTATATTATAAGGTATTTTCAATGATACACTGCATATTACGTTATATTATAAGGTATTTTCTATGATACACTGCATATTAGGATATGTTATAAGGTATTTTCAATGATACACTGCATATTACGATATGATATAAGGTATTTTCAATGATACACTGCATATTACGTTATATCGTAAGGTATTTTCAATGATACACTGCATATTACGTTATATTATAAGGTATTTTCAATGGTACACTGCATATTACGTTATATTATAAGGTATTTTCAATGATACACTGCATATTACGTTATATTATAAGGTATTTTCAATGATAAACTACGATATATTAGAAGGTATTTTCAATGATACACTGCATATTACGTTATATTATAAGGTATTTTCAATGATACACTGTATATTACGTTATATTACATGGTATTTTCTATGATACACTGCATATTACGTTATATTATAAGGTATTTTCAATGATACACTGCATATTACGACATGATATAAGGTATTTTCAATGATACACTGCATATTACGTTATATCGTAAGGTATTTTCAATGATACACTGCATATTACGTTATATTATAAGGTATTTTCAATGATACACTGCATATTACGTTATATTATAAGGTATTTTCAATGATACACTGCATATTACGCTATATTATAAGGTATTTTCAATGATACACTGCATATTACGCTATATTATAAGGTATTTTCAATGATACACTACATATTACGTTATATTATAAGGTATTTTCAATGATACACTGCATATTACGATATGATATAAGGTATTTTCAATGATACACTGCATATTACGTTATATCGTAAGGTATTTTCAATGATACACTGCATATTACGTTATATTATAAGGTATTTTCAATGATACACTGCATATTACGTTATATTATAAGGTATTTTCAATGATACACTGCATATTACGATATGATATAAGGTATTTTCAATGATACACTGCATATTACGTTATATCGTAAGGTATTTTCAATGATACACTGCATATTACGTTATATTATAAGGTATTTTCAATGATACACTGCATATTACGTTATATTATAAGGTATTTTCAATGATACACTGCATATTACGTTATATTATAAGGTATTTTCAATGATACACTGCATATTACGTTATATTATAAGGTATTTTCAATGATACACTGCATATTACGTTATATTACCAGGTATTTTCAATGATACACTGCATATTACGTTATATTATAAGGTATTTTCAATGATACACTGCATATTACGTTATATTAGAAGGTATTTTCAATGATACACTGCATATTACGTTATATTACCAGGTATTTTCAATGATACACTGCATATTACGATATGTTATAAGGTATTTTCAATGATACACTGTATATTACGTTATATTATAAGGTATTTTCAATGATACACTGCATATTACGTTATATTATAAGGTATTTTCAATGATACACTGCATATTACGATATGATATAAGGTATTTTCAATGATACACTGCATATTACGTTATATCGTAAGGTATTTTCAATGATACACTGCATATTACGTTATATTATAAGGTATTTTCAATGATACACTGCATATTACGTTATATCGTAAGGTATTTTCAATGATACACTGCATATTACGTTATATTATAAGGTATTTTCAATGATACACCTGGTATTTTCAATGATAAACTACGATATATTAGAAGGTATTTTCAATGATACACTGCATATTACGTTATATTATAAGGTATTTTCAATGATACACTGTATATTACGTTATATTACATGGTATTTTCTATGATACACTGCATATTACGTTATATTATAAGGTATTTTCAATGATACACTGCATGTTACGTTATATTATAAGGTATTTTCAATGATACACTGCATATTACGTTATATTATAAGGTATTTTCTATGATACACTGCATATTAGGATATGTTATAAGGTATTTTCAATGATACACTGCATATTACGATATGATATAAGGTATTTTCAATGATACACTGCATATTACGTTATATCGTAAGGTATTTTCAATGATACACTGCATATTACGTTATATTATAAGGTATTTTCAATGGTACACTGCATATTACGTTATATTATAAGGTATTTTCAATGATACACTGCATATTACGTTATATTATAAGGTATTTTCAATGATAAACTACGATATATTAGAAGGTATTTTCAATGATACACTGCATATTACGTTATATTATAAGGTATTTTCAATGATACACTGTATATTACGTTATATTACATGGTATTTTCTATGATACACTGCATATTACGTTATATTATAAGGTATTTTCAATGATACACTGCATATTACGACATGATATAAGGTATTTTCAATGATACACTGCATATTACGTTATATCGTAAGGTATTTTCAATGATACACTGCATATTACGTTATATTATAAGGTATTTTCAATGATACACTGCATATTACGTTATATTATAAGGTATTTTCAATGGTACACTGCATATTACGTTATATTATAAGGTATTTTCAATGATACACTGCATATTACGTTATATTATAAGGTATTTTCAATGATAAACTACGATATATTAGAAGGTATTTTCAATGATACACTGCATATTACGTTATATTATAAGGTATTTTCAATGATACACTGTATATTACGTTATATTACATGGTATTTTCTATGATACACTGCATATTACGTTATATTATAAGGTATTTTCAATGATACACTGCATATTACGACATGATATAAGGTATTTTCAATGATACACTGCATATTACGTTATATCGTAAGGTATTTTCAATGATACACTGCATATTACGTTATATTATAAGGTATTTTCAATGATACACTGCATATTACGTTATATTATAAGGTATTTTCAATGATACACTGCATATTACGCTATATTATAAGGTATTTTCAATGATACACTGCATATTACGCTATATTATAAGGTATTTTCAATGATACACTACATATTACGTTATATTATAAGGTATTTTCAATGATACACTGCATATTACGATATGATATAAGGTATTTTCAATGATACACTGCATATTACGTTATATCGTAAGGTATTTTCAATGATACACTGCATATTACGTTATATTATAAGGTATTTTCAATGATACACTGCATATTACGTTATATTATAAGGTATTTTCAATGATACACTGCATATTACGTTTATATTATAAGGTATTTTCAATGATACACTGCATATTACGTTATATTAGAAGGTATTTTCAATGATACACTGCATATTACGTTATATTACCAGGTATTTTCAATGATACACTGCATATTACGTTATATTATAAGGTATTTTCAATGATACACTGCATATTACGTTATATTAGAAGGTATTTTCAATGATACACTGCATATTACGTTATATTACCAGGTATTTTCAATGATACATCTGCATATTACGATATGTTATAAGGTATTTTCAATGATACACTGTATATTACGTTATATTATAAGGTATTTTCAATGATACACTGCATATTACGTTATATTATAAGGTATTTTCAATGATAAACTACGATATATTAGAAGGTATTTTCAATGATACACTGCATATTACGTTATATTATAAGGTATTTTCAATGATACACTGCATATTACGCTATATTATAGGTATTTTCAATGATACACTGCATATTACGCTATATTATAAGGTATTTTCAATGATACACTACATATTACGTTATATTATAAGGTATTTTCAATGATACACTGCATATTACGATATGATATAAGGTATTTTCAATGATACACTGCATATTACGTTATATCGTAAGGTATTTTCAATGATACACTGCATATTACGTTATATTATAAAGGTATTTTCAATGATACACTGCATATTACGTTATATTATAAGGTATTTTCAATGATACACTGCATATTACGTTATATTATAAGGTATTTTCAATGATACACTGCATATTACGTTATATTAGAAGGTATTTTCAATGATACACTGCATATTACGTTATATTACCAGGTATTTTCAATGATACACTGCATATTACGTTATATTATAAGGTATTTTCAATGATACACTGCATATTACGTTATATTAGAAGGTATTTTCAATGATACACACTGCATATTAACGTTATATTACCAGGTATTTTCAATGATACACTGCATATTACGATATGTTATAAGGTATTTTCAATGATACACTGTATATTACGTTATATTATAAGGTATTTTCAATGATACACTGCATATTACGTTATATTATAAGGTATTTTCAATGATAAACTACGATATATTAGAGGTATTTTCAATGATACACTGCATATTACGTTATATTATAAGGTATTTTCAATGATACACTGTATATTACGTTATATTACATGGTATTTTCTATGATACACTGCATATTACGTTATATTATAAGGTATTTTCAATGATAAACTACGATATATTAGAAGGTATTTTCAATGATACACTGTATATTACGTTATATTATAAGGTATTTTCAATGATAAACTACGATATATTAGAAGGTATTTTCAATGATACACTGCATATTACGTTATATTATAAGGTATTTTCAATGATACCACTGTATATTACGTTATATTACATTTTCTATGATACACTGCATATTACGTTATATTATAAGGTATTTTCAATGATACACTGCATATTACGATATGATATAAGGTATTTTCAATGATACACTGCATATTACGTTATATTATAAGGTATTTTCAATGGTAAACTACGATATATTAGAAGGTATTTTCAATGATACACTGCATATTACGTTATATTATAAGGTATTTTCAATGATAAACTACGATATATTAGAAGGTATTTTCAATGATACACTGCATACTACGTTATATTATAAGGTATTTTCAATGATAAACTACGATATATTAGAAGGTATTTTCAATGATACACTGCATATTACGTTATATTATAAGGTATTTTCAATGATACACTGTATATTACGTTATATTACATGGTATTTTCTATGATACACTGCATATTACGTTATATTATAAGGTATTTTCAATGATACACTGCATATTACGATATGATATAAGGTATTTTCAATGATACACTGCATATTACGTTATATCGTAAGGTATTTTCAATGATACACTGCATATTACGTTATATTATAAGGTATTTTCAATGGTACACTGCATATTACGTTATATTATAAGGTATTTTCAATGATACACTGCATATTACGTTATATTATAAGGTATTTTCAATGATAAACTACGATATATTAGAAGGTATTTTCAATGATACACTGCATATTACGTTATATTATAAGGTATTTTCAATGATACACTGTATATTACGTTATATTACATGGTATTTTCTATGATACACTGCATATTACGTTATATTATAAGGTATTTTCAATGATACACTGGATATTACGCTATATTATAAGGTATTTTCAAAGATACACTACAAATTACGATATGTTATAAGGTATTTTCAATGGTACACTGCATATTACGTTATATTATATGGTATTTTCAATGATACACTGCATATTACGATATGTAATAAGGTATTTTCAATGATACACTGCATATTACGTTATATTACATGGTATTTTCATTGATACACTGCATATTACGTTATATTAGAAGGTATTTTCAATGATACACTGCATATTACGTTATATTATAAGGTATTTTCAATGATACACTGCATATTACGTTATATTATAATGTATTTTCAATGATACACTGTATATTACGTTATATTACATGGTATTTTCTATGATACACTGCATATTACGTTATATTATAAGGTATTTTCAATGATACACTGCATATTACGTTATATTATAAGGTATTTTCAAAGATACACTACAAATTACGATATGTTATAATGTATTTTCAATGATACACTGCATATTACGTTATATTACATGGTATTTTCAATGATACACTGCATATTACGTTATATTATAAGGTATTTTCAATGATAAACTACGATATATTAGAAGGTATTTTCATGATACACTGCATATTACGTTATATTATAAGGTATTTTCAATGATACACTGTATATTACGTTATATTACATGGTATTTTCTATGATACACTGCATATTACGTTATATTATAAGGTATTTTCAATGATACACTGCATATTACGTTATATTATAAGGTATTTTCAATGATACACTGCATATTACGATATGATATAAGGTATTTTCAATGATACACTGCATATTACGATATGATATAAGGTATTTTCAATGATACACTGCATATTACGTTATATCGTAAGGTATTTTCAATGATACACTGCATATTACGTTATATTATAAGGTATTTTCAATGATACACTGCATATTACGTTATATTATAAGGTATTTTCAATGATAAACTACGATATATTAGAAGGTATTTTCAATGATACACTGCATATTACGTTATATTACATGGTATTTTCTATGATACACTGCATATTACGTTATATTATAAGGTATTTTCAATGATACACTGCATATTACGTTATATTATAAGGTATTTTCAATGATACACTGCATATTACGATATGATATAAGGTATTTTCAATGATACACTGCATATTACGTTATATCGTAAGGTATTTTCAATGATACACTGCATATTACGTTATATTATAAGGTATTTTCAATGATACACTGCATATTACGTTATATTATAAGGTATTTTCAATGATACACTGCATATTACGTTATATAATAAGGTATTTTCAATGATACACTGCATATTACGTTATATTAGAAGTTATTTTCAATGATACACTGCATATTACGTTATATTACCAGGTATTTTCAATGATACACTGCATATTACGTTATATTATAAGGTATTTTCAATGATACACTGCATATTACGTTATATTAGAAGCTATTTTCAATGATACACTGCATATTACGTTATACTACCAGGTATTTTCAATGATACACTGCATATTACGATATGTTATAAGGTATTTTCAATGATACACTGCATATTACGTTATATTATAAGGTATTTTCAATGATACACTGCATATTACGTTATATTATAAGGTATTTTCAATGATAAACTACGATATATTAGAAGTTATTTTCAATGATACACTGCATATTACGTTATATTATAAGGTATTTTCAATGATAAACTACGATATATTAGAAGGTATTTTCAATGATACACTGCATATTACGTTATATTATAAGGTATTTTCAATGATAAACTACGATATATTAGAAGGTATTTTCAATGATACACTGCATATTACGTTATATTAGGTATTATTTTCAATGATACAC
>CAKAJI010000831.1:0-40083 GCA_916610255.1 Lasioglossum lativentre
TATATTATAAGGTATTTTCAATGATACACTGCATATTACGTTATATTATAAGGTATTTTCAATGATACACTACAAATTACGATATATTATAAGATATTTTCGATGATACACTGCATATTACGATATATTAGAAGGTATTTTGATTGATACAGTTCAAATTACCATATATTATAAGGTATTTTCAATGATACACTGCATATTACGTTATATCATAAGGTATTTTCAATGATAAAGTGCATATTACGTTTTATTATAAGGTATTTTCAATGATACACTGCATATTACGTTATATTATAAGATGTTTTCAATGATAAACTACTATATATTATAAGGTATTTTGAATGATGCACTGCATATTACGTTATACTATATGGTATTTTCAATGATACACTACAAATTACGATATATTATAAGGTATTTTCAATGATACACTGCATATTACGTTATATTATAAGATGTTTTCAATGATAAACTACTATATATTATAAGGTATTTCAATGATGCACTGCATATTACGTTATACTATATGGTATTTTCAATGATACACTACAAATTACGATATATTATAAGGTATTTTCAATGATACACTGCATATTACGTTGTATTATAAGGTATTTTCATTGATAGACTAGAATTACCATATATTCTAAGGTATTTTCAATGATACACTGCATATTACATGTTATTATAAGGTACTTCAATGATACACTGCATATTACGTTATATTATAAGGTATTTTCAATGATACACTGCATATTACGTTATATTATAAGGTATTTTCATTGATACACTACAAATTACCATATATTATAAGGTATTTTCAATGATACACTGCATATTACATTATATCATAACGTATTTTCAATGATACACTGCATATTACGTTATATTATATGTATTTTCAATGGTACACTGCAAATGACGTTATATTATAAGATGTTTTCAATGATACACTGCATATTACGTTATATTATGAGGTATTTTCAATGATGCACTGCATATTACGTTATACTATATGGTATTTTCAATGATACACTACAAATTACGATATATTATAAGGTATTTTCAATGATACACTGCATATTACGTTGTATTATAAGGTATTTTCAATGATACACTGCATATTACGTTATATTATAAGGCATTTTCAATGATACACTGCATATTACGTTTTATTATAAGGTATTTTCAATGATACACTGCATATTACGTTATATCATAAAGTATTTTCAATGATACACTGCATATTACGTTATATTATAAGGTATTTTCAATGATACAGTGCATATTACGTTATATTATAAGGTATTTTCAATGATGCACTGCATATTACGTTATACTATATGGTATTTTCAATGATACACTTCAAATTACGATATATTATAAGGTATTTTCAATGATACACTGCATATTACGTTGTATTATAAGGTATTTTCATTGATAGACTAGAATTACCATATATTCTAAGGTATTTTCAATGATACACTGCATATTACGTTTTATTATAAGGTATTTTCAATGATACACGGCATATTACGTTATATTATATGGTATTTTCAATGATACACTGCATATTACGTTATATTATAACGTATTTTCAATGATAAACTACTATATATTATAAGGTATTTCAATGATGCACTGCATATTACGTTATACTATATGGTATTTTCAATGATACACTACAAATTACGATATATTATAAGGTATTTTCAATGATACACTGCATATTACGTTATATTATTAGGTATTTTCAATGATACACTAAAAAAATTACGATATATTATAGGGTATTTTCAATGATACACTACAAATTACGATATATTATAAGGTATTTTCGATGATACACTGCATTTTACGATATATTAGAAGGTATTTTGATTGATACAGTTCAAATTACCATATATTATAAGGTATTTTCAATGATATACTGCACATTACGTTACATCATAAGGTATTTTCAATGATACACTGCATATTACATTATATCATAAGGTATTTTCAATGATACACTGCATATTACGTTATATTATATGTATTTTCAATGATACACTGCAAATGACGTTATATTATAAGATGTTTTCAATGATACACTGCATATTACGTTATATTATGAGGTATTTTCAATGATGCACTACATATTACGTTATACTATATGGTATTTTCAATGATACACTACAAATTACGATATATTATAAGGTATTTTCAATGATACACTGCATATTACGTTATATTATAAAGTATTTTCAATGATAAACTATATATTACGATATATTATATGGTATTTTCAATGATACACTGCATATTACGTTTTATTATAAGGTATTTTCAATGATACACTGTATATTACGTTATATCATAAAGTATTTTCAATGATACACTGCATATTACGTTATATTATAAGATGTTTTCAATGATAAACTACTATTTATTATAAGGTATGTTCAATGATACACTGCATATTACGTTATACTATATGGTATTTTCAATGATACACTACAAATTACGATATATTATAAGGTATTTTCAATGATACACTGCATATTACGTTATATTATTAGGTATTTTCAATGATACACTACAAATTACGATATATTATAAGGTATTTTCGATGATACACTGCATTTTACGATATATTAGAAGGTATTTTGATTGATACAGTTCAAATTACCATATATTATAAGGTATTTTCAATGATACACTGCATATTACGTTGTATTATAAGGTATTTTCATTGATAGACTAGAATTACCATATATTCTAAGGTATTTTCAATGATACACTGCATATTACGTTGTATTATAAGGTATTTCAATGATACACTGCATATTACGTTATATTATAAGGTATTTTCAATGATACACTGCATATTACGTTATATTATAAGGTATTTTCAATGATACACTGCATATTACGTTATATCATAAGGTATTTTCAATGATACACTGCATATTACGTAATATTACAAGGTATTTTCAATGATACACTGCATATTACGTTATATTATAAGGTATTTTCAATGATGCACTGCATATTACGTTATACTACATGGTATTTTCAATGATACACTACAAATTAAGATATATTATAAGGTATTTTCAATGATACACTGCATATTACGTTTGTATTATAAGGTTTTTTCATTGATAGACTAGAATTACCATATATTCTAAGGTATTTTCAATGATACACTGCATATTACGTTTTATTATAAGGTATTATCAATGATACACTGCATATTACGTTATATTATATGGTATTTTCAATGATACACTGCATATTACGTTATATTATAAAGTATTTTCAATGATAAACTATATATACGATATATTATATGGTATTTTCAATGATACACTGCATGTTACGTTATATTATAAGGTATTTTCATTGATACACTACAAATTACCATATATTATAAGGTATTTTCAATGATACACTGCATATTACATTATATCATAAGGTATTTCAATGATACACTGCATATTACGTTATATTATATGTATTTTCAATGATACACTGCAAATGACGTTATATTATAAGATGTTTTCAATGATACACTGCATATTACGTTATATTATGAGGTATTTTCAATGATGCACTACATATTACGTTATACTATATGGTATTTTCAATGATACACTACAAATTACGATATATTATAAGGTATTTTCAATGATACACTGCATATTACGTTATATTATAAAGTATTTTCAATGATAAACTATATATTACGATATATTATATGGTATTTTCAATGATACACTGCATATTACGTTTTATTATAAGGTATTTTCAATGATACACTGCATATTACGTTATATCATAAAGTATTTTCAATGATACACTGCATATTACGTTATATTATAAGATGTTTTCAATGATAAACTACTATATATTATAAGGTATTTTCAATGATGCACTGCATATTACGTTATACTATATGGTATTTTCAATGATACACTACAAATTACGATATATTATAAGGTATTTTCAATGATACACTGCATATTACGTTATATTATTAGGTATTTTCAATGATACACTAAAAAATTACGATATATTATAGGGTATTTTCAATGATACACTACAAATTACGATATATTATAAGGTATTTTCGATGATACACTGCTTTTTACGATATATTAGAAGGTATTTTGATTGATACAGTTCAATTACCATATATTATAAGGTATTTTCAATGATATACTGCACATTACGTTATATCATAAGGTATTTTCAATGATACACTGCATATTACGTTATATTATAAGATGTTTTCAATGATAAACTACTATATATTATAAGGTATTTTCAATGATGCACTGCAATATTACGTTATACTATATGGTATTTTCAATGATACACTACAAATTACGATATATTATAAGGTATTTCAATGATACACTGCATATTACGTTGTATTATAAGGTATTTTCATTGATAGACTAGAATTACCATATATTATAAGGTATTTTCAATGATACACTGCATGTTACATTATATCATATGGTATTTTCAATGATACACTGCATATTACGTTATATTATATGTATTTTCAATGATACACTACAAATTACCATATATTATAAGGTATTTTCAATGATACACTGCATATTACATTATATCATATGGTATTTTCAATGATACACTGCATATTACGTTATATTATATGTATTTTCAATGATACACTGCAAATGACGTTATATTATAAGATGTTTTCAATGATACACTGCATATTACGTTGTATTATAAAGTATTTTCAATGATAAACTATATATTACGATATATTATATGGTATTTTCAATGATACACTGCATATTACGTTATATTATAAGGTATTTTCATTGATACACTACAAATTACCATATATTATAAGGTATTTTCAATGATACACTGCATATTACATTATATCATAAGGTATTTTCAATGATACACTGCATATTACGTTATATTATATGTATTTTCAATGATACACTGCAAATGACGTTATATTATAAGATGTTTTCAATGATACACTGAATATTACGTTATATTATGAGGTATTTTCAATGATGCACTGCATATTACGTTATACTATATGGTATTTTCAATGATACACTACAAATTACGATATATTATAAGGTATTTTCAATGATACACTGCATATTACGTTGTATTATAAGGTATTTTCATTGATAGACAAGAATTACCATATATTCTAAGGTATTTTCAATGATACACTGCATATTACGTTTTATTATAAGGTATTTTCAATGATACACTGCATATTACGTTTTATTATAAGGTATTTTCAATGATACACTGCATATTACGTTATATCATAAAGTATTTTCAATGATACACTGCATATTACGTTATATTATAAGATGTTTTCAATGATAAACTACTATATATTATAAGGTATTTTCAATGATGCACTGCATATTACGTTATACTATATGGTATTTTCAATGATACACTACAAATTACGATATATTATAAGGTATTTTCAATGATACACTGCATATTACGATATATTATAAAGTATTTTCAATGATAAACTATATATTACGATATATTATATGGTATTTTCAATGATACACTGCATATTACGTTTTATTATAAGGTATTTTCAATGATACACTGCATATTACGTTATATCATAAAGTATTTTCAATGATACACTGCATATTACGTTATATTATAAGATGTTTTCAATGATAAACTACTATATATTATAAGGTATTTTCAATGATGCACTGCATATTACGTTATACTATATGGTATTTTCAATGATACACTACAAATTACGATATATTATAAGGTATTTTCAATGATACACTGCATATTACGTTATATTATTAGGTATTTTCAATGATACACTAAAAAATTACGATATATTATAGGGTATTTTCAATGATACACTACAAATTACGATATATTATAAGGTATTTTCGATGATACACTGCTTTTTACGATATATTAGAAGGTATGTTGATTGATACAGTTCAAATTACCATATATTATAAGGTATTTTCAATGATATACTGCACATTACGTTATATCATAAGGTATTTTCAATGATACACTGCATATTACGTTATATTATAAGATGTTTTCAATGATAAACTACTATATATTATAAGGTATTTTCAATGATGCACTGCATATTACGTTATACTATATGGTATTTTCAATGATACACTACAAATTACGATATATTATAAGGTATTTTCAATGATACACTGCATATTACGTTGTATTATAAGGTATTTTCATTGATAGACTAGAATTACCATATATTATAAGGTATTTTCAATGATACACTGCATGTTACATTATATCATATGGTATTTTCAATGATACACTGCATATTACGTTATATTATATGTATTTTCAATGATACACTACAAATTACCATATATTATAAGGTATTTTCAATGATACACTGCATATTACATTATATCATATGGTATTTTCAAAGATACACTGCATATTACGTTATATTATATGTATTTTCAATGATACACTGCAAATGACGTTATATTATAAGATGTTTTCAATGATACACTGCATATTACGTTGTATTATAAAGTATTTTCAATGATAAACTATATATTACGATATATTATATGGTATTTTCAATGATACACTGCATATTACGTTATATTATAAGGTATTTTCATTGATACACTACAAATTACCATATATTATAAGGTATTTTCAATGATACACTGCATATTACATTATATCATAAGGTATTTTCAATGATACACTGCATATTACGTTATATTATATGTATTTTCAATGATACACTGCAAATGACGTTATATTATAAGATGTTTTCAATGATACACTGAATATTACGTTATATTATGAGGTATTTTCAATGATGCACTGCATATTACGTTATACTATATGGTATTTTCAATGATACACTACAAATTACGATATATTATAAGGTATTTTCAATGATACACTGCATATTACGTTGTATTATAAGGTATTTTCATTGATAGACAAGAATTACCATATATTCTAAGGTATTTTCAATGATACACTGCATATTACGTTTTATTATAAGGTATTTTCAATGATACACTGCATATTACGTTTTATTATAAGGTATTTTCAATGATACACTGCATATTACGTTATATCATAAAGTATTTTCAATGATACACTGCATATTACGTTATATTATAAGATGTTTTCAATGATAAACTACTATATATTATAAGGTATTTTCAATGATGCACTGCATATTACGTTATACTATATGGTATTTTCAATGATACACTACAAATTACGATATATTATAAGGTATTTTCAATGATACACTGCATATTACGATATATTATTAGGTATTTTCAATGATACACTAAAAAATTACGATATATTATAGGGTATTTTCAATGATACACTACAAATTACGATATATTATAAGGTATTTTCGATGATACACTGCATTTTACGATATATTAGAAGGTATTTTGATTGATACAGTTCAAATTACCATATATTATAAGGTATTTTCAATGATATACTGCACATTACGTTATATCATAAGGTATTTTCAATGATACACTGCATATTACGTTATATTATAAGATGTTTTCAATGATAAACTACTATATATTATAAGGTATTTTCAATGATACACTGCATATTACGTTGTATTATAAGGTATTTTCATTGATAGACTAGAATTACCATATATTCTAAGGTATTTTCAATGATACACAGCATATTACGTTTTATTATAAGGTTTTTTTCATTGATAGACTAGAATTACCATATATTCTAAGGTATTTTCAATGATACACTGCATATTACGTTTTATTATAAGGTATTTTCAATGATTCACTGCATATTACTTTATATTATATGATATTTTCAATGATACACTGCATATTACGTTATATTATAAAGTATTTTCAATGATAAACTATATATTTCGATATATTATATGGTATTTTCAATGATACACTGCATATTACGTTATATTATAAGGTATTTTCATTGATACACTACAAATTACCATATATTATAAGGTATTTTCAATGATACACTGCATATTACGTTGTATTATAAGGTATTTTCATTGATAGACTAGAATTACCATATATTCTAAGGTATTTTCAATGATACACTGCATATTACGTTTTATTCCAAGGTATTTTCAATGATACACTGCATATTACGTTTTATTATAAGGTATTTTCAATGATACACGGCATATTACGTTATATTATATGGTATTTTCAATGATACACTGCATATTACGTTATATTATAACGTATTTTCAATGATAAACTACATATTACGATATATTATATGGTATTTTCAATGATACACTGCATATTACATTATATTATAAGGTATTTTCGTTGATACATTACAAATTACCATATATTATAAGGTATTTTCAATGATACACTGCATATTACGTTATATCATAAGGTACTTGCAATGATACACTGCATATTACGTTATATCATAAGGTATTTTCAATGATACACTGCATAGTACGTTATATTATAAGGTATTTTCAATGATACACTGCATATTACGTTATATCATAAGGTATTTTCAATGATAAAGTGCATATTACGTTATATTATAAGATGTTTTCATTGATACACTACAAATTACCATATATTATAAGGTATTTTCAATGATACACTGCATATTACATTATATCATAAGGTATTTTCAATGATACACTGCATATTACGTTGTATTATAAGGTATTTTCATTGATACACTACAAATTACCATATATTATAAGGTATTTTCAATGATACACTGCATATTACATTATATCATAAGGTATTTTCAATGATACACTGCATATTACGTTATATTATAAGGTATTTACAATGATACACTGCATATTACGTTGTATTATAAGGTATTTTCATTGATACACTACAAATTACCATATATTATAAGGTATTTTCAATGATACACTGCATATTACATTATATCATAAGGTATTTTCAATGATACACTGCATATTACGTTATATTATAAGGTATTTTCAATGATACACTGCATATTACGTTATATTATAAGGTATTTTCAATGATACACTACAAATTACGATATATTATAAGGTATTTTCGATGATACACTGCATATTACGATATATTAGAAGGTATTTTGATTGATACAGTTCAAATTACCATATATTGTAAGGTATTTTCAATGATACACTGCATATTACGTTATATCATAAGGTATTTTCAAAGATAAAGTGCATATTACGTTATATTATAAGATGTTTTCAATGATAAACTACTATATTTTATAAGGTATTTTCAATGATACACTGCATATTACGTCATATTATAAGGTATTTTTATTGATACACTACAAATTACGATATATTATAGGGTATTTTCAATGATACACTGCATATTACGTTATATTATAAGGTATTTTCAATGATACACTGCATATTACGTTATATCATAAGGTATTTTCAATGATAGACTGCATATTACGTTATATTATAAGGTATTTTCAATGATACACTGCATATTACGTTATATCATAAGGTATTTTCAATGATACACTGCATATTACATTATATTATAAGGTATTTTCGATGATACACTGCATATTACGTTATATTATAAGGTATTTTCAATGATGCACTGCATATTACGTTATACTATAAGGTATTTTCCATGATACACTGCATATTACGTTATATTATAAGGTATTTTCAATGATACACTGCATATTACGTTATATTATAAGGTATTTTCAATGATACACTACAAATTACGATATATTATAAGGTATTTTCAATGATACACTGCATATTACGTTGTATTATAAGGTATTTTCATTGATAGACTAGAATTACCATATATTCTAAGGTATTTTCAATGATACACTGCATATTACGTTTTATTCCAAGGTATTTTCAATGATACACTGCATATTACGTTTTATTATAAGGTATTTTCAATGATACACGGCATATTACGTTATATTATATGGTATTTTCAATGATACACTGCATATTACGTTATATCATAAGGTATTTTCAAAGATAAAGTGCATATTACGTTATATTATAAGATGTTTTCAATGATAAACTACTATATTTTATAAGGTATTTTCAATGATACACTGCATATTACGTTATATTATAAGGTATTTTTATTGATACACTACAAATTACGATATATTATAGGGTATTTTCAATGATACACTGCATATTACGTTATATTATAAGGTATTTTCAATGATACACTGCATATTACGTTATATCATAAGGTATTTTCAATGATAGACTGCATATTACGTTATATTATAAGGTATTTTCAATGATACACTGCATATTACGTTATATCATAAGGTATTTTCAATGATACACTGCATATTACGTTATATTATAAGGTATTTTCGATGATACACTGCATATTACGTTATATTATAAGGTATTTTCAATGATGCACTGCATATTACGTTATACTATAAGGTATTTTCCATGATACACTGCATATTACGTTATATTATAAGGTATTTTCAATGATACACTGCATATTACGTTATATTATAAGGTATTTTCAATGATACACTACAAATTACGATATATTATAAGGTATTTTCAATGATACACTGCATATTACGTTGTATTATAAGGTATTTTCATTGATAGACTAGAATTACCATATATTCTAAGGTATTTTCAATGATACACTGCATATTACGTTTTATTCCAAGGTATTTTCAATGATACACTGCATATTACGTTTTATTATAAGGTATTTTCAATGATACACGGCATATTACGTTATATTATATGGTATTTTCAATGATACACTGCATATTACGTTATATTATAAGGTATTTTCAATGATACACTACAAATTACGATATATTATATGGTATTTTCAATGATACACTGCATATTACATTATATTATAAGGTATTTTCGTTGATACATTACAAATTACCATATATTATAAGGTATTTTCAATGATAAACTGCATATTACGTTATATCATAAGGTACTTGCAATGATACACTGCATATTACGTTATATCATAAGGTATTTTCAATGATACACTGCATAGTACGTTATATTATAAGGTATTTTCAATGATACACTGCATATTACGTTATATCATAAGGTATTTTCAATGATAAAGTGCATATTACGTTATATTATAAGATGTTTTCAATGATAAACTACTATATTTTATAAGGTATTTTCAATGATACACTGCATATTACGTTATATTATAAGGTATTTTTAATGATACACTACAAATTACGATATATTATAGGGTATTTTCAATGATACACTGCATATTACGTTTTATTATAAGGTATTTTCAATGATACACTGCATATTACGTTATATTATAAGGTATTTTCAATGATGCACTGCATATTACGTTATACTATATGGTATTTTCAATGATACACTACAAATTACGATATATTATAAGGTATTATCAATGATACACTGCATATTACGTTGTATTATAAGGTATTTTCATTTTTAGACTAGAATTACCATATATTCCAAGGTATTTTCAATGATACACTGCATATTACGTTATATCATAAGGTATTTTCAATGATACACTGCATATTACGTTATATTATAAGGTATTTTCAATGATACACTGCATATTACGTTGTATTATAAGGTATTTTCAATGATGCACTGCATATTACGTTATACTATAAGGTATTTTCAATGATACACTGCATATTACGTTATATTATAAGGTATTTTCAATGATGCACTGCATATTACGTTATACTATATGGTATTTTCAATGATACACTACAAATTACGATATATTATAAGGTATTTTCAATGATACACTGCATATTACGTTATATTATAAGGAATTTTCAATGATACACTGCATATTACGTTATATTATAAGGTATTTTCAATGATACACTGCATATTACGTTATATTATAAGGTATTTTCAATGATACACAGAATATTACGTTATATTATAAGGTATTTTCATTGATACACTACAAATTACCATATATTATGAGGTATCTTCAATGATACAGTGCATATTACGTTATATTATAAGGTATTTTCAATGATACACTGCATATTACGTTATATTATAAGGTATTTTCAATGATACACTACAAATTACGATATATTATAAGGTATTTTCAATGATACACTGCATATTACGTTATATTATAATGTATTTTCAATGATACACTGCATATTACGTTATATTATAAGGTATTTTCAATGATACACTGCATATTACGTTATATTATAAGGTATTTTCAGTGATAGCCTAGAATTACCATATATTCTAAGGTATTTCCAATGATACATTGCATATTACGTTATATTATAAGGTATTTTCAATGATACACTGCATATTACGTTATATTATAAGGTATTTTCAATGATACACTGCATATTACGTTATATTATAAGGTATTTTCAATGATACACAGCATATTACGTTACATTATAAGGTATTTTCAATGATAAACTACTATATATTACAAGGTAGTTTCAATGATACACTGCATATTACGTTATATTATAAGGTATTTTCAATGATACACCGCATATTACGTTACATTATAAGGTATTTTCAATGATAAACTACTATATATTACAAGGTAGTTTCAATGATACACTACAAATTACGATAGATTATAAGGTATTTTCAATGATACACTGCATATTACTTTATATTATAAGGTATTTTCATTGATACACTACAAATTACGATATATTATAAGGTATTTTCAATGATACACAGCATATTACGTTATATTATTAGGTATTTTCAATGATACACTAAAAAATTACGATATATTATGAGGTATCTTCAATGATACACTGCATATTACGTTACATTATAAGGTATTTTCAATGATACACCGCATATTACGTTATATTATAATGTATTTTCAATGATACACTGCATATTACGTTATATTATAAAGTATTTTCAATGAATTACTGCATATTACGTTATATTATAAGGTATTTTCAATGATACACTGCATATTACGTTATATTCTAAGGTATTTTCAATGATACACTGCATATTACGTTATATTATAAGGTATTTTCAATGATACACTGCATATTACGTTATATTATAACGTATTTTCAATGGTACACTGCATATTACGTTATATTATAAGGTATTTTCAATGATACACTGCATATTACGTTTTAATATAAGGTATTTTCAATGATACACTGCATATTACGTTATATTATAAGGTATTATCAATGATACACTGCATATTACGTTTTATTATAAGGTATTTTCAATGATACACTGCATATTACGTTTTATTATAAGGTAATTTCGATGATACACTGCATATTACGTTATATTATTAGGTATTTTCAATGATACACTAAAAAATTACGATATATTATAAGGTATTTCCAATGATACTCTGCATATTACGTTATATTATAAGGAATTTTCAATGATACACTGCATATTACGTTATATTATAAGGTATTTTCAATGATACACTGCATATTACGTTATATTATAAGGTATTTTCAATGATACACAAAATATTACGTTATATTATAAGGTATTTTCATTGATACACTACAAATTACCATATATTATGAGGTATCTTCAATGATACAGTGCATATTACGTTATATTATAAGGTATTTTCAATGATACACTGCATATTACGTTATATTATAAGGTATTTTCAATGATACACTACAAATTACGATATATTATAAGGTATTTTCAATGATACACTGCATATTACGTTATATTATAATGTATTTTCAATGATACACTGCATATTACGTTATATTATAAGGTATTTTCAATGATACACTGCATATTACGTTATATTATAAGGTATTTTCAGTGATAGCCTAGAATTACCATATATTCTAAGGTATTTCCAATGATACATTGCATATTACGTTATATTATAAGGTATTTTCAATGATACACTGCATATTACGTTATATTATAAGGTATTTTCAATGATACACTGCATATTACGTTATATTATAAGGTATTTTCAATGATACACAGCATATTACGTTACATTATAAGGTATTTTCAATGATAAACTACTATATATTACAAGGTAGTTTCAATGATACACTGCATATTACGTTATATTATAAGGTATTTTCATTGATACACCGCATATTACGTTACATTATAAGGTATTTTCAATGATAAACTACTATATATTACAAGGTAGTTTCAATGATACACTACAAATTACGATAGATTATAAGGTATTTTCAATGATACACTGCATATTACTTTATATTATAAGGTATTTTCATTGATACACTACAAATTACGATATATTATAAGGTATTTTCAATGATACACAGCATATTACGTTATATTATTAGGTATTTTCAATGATACACTAAAAAATTACGATATATTATGAGGTATCTTCAATGATACACTGCATATTACGTTATATTATAAGGTATTTTCAATGATACACCGCATATTACGTTATATTATAATGTATTTTCAATGATACACTGCATATTACGTTATATTATAAGGTATTTTCAATGATACACTGCATATTACGTTATATTATAAGGTATTTTCATTGATACACTACAAATTACCATATATTATGAGGTATCTTCAATGATACACTGCATATTACGTTATATTATAAGGTATTCTCAATGATAAACTACTATATATTATAAGGTATTTTCAATGATACACTACAAATTACGATATATTATAAGGTATTTTCAATGATACGCTGCATATTACGTTATATTATAAGGTATTTTCAATGATACACTACAAATTACGATATATTATAAGGTATTTTCAATGATACACTGCATATTACGTTATATTATAATGTATTTTCAATGATACACTGCATATTACGTTATATTATAAGGTATTTTCAATGATACACTGCATATTACGTTATATTATAAGGTATTTTCATTGATAGCCTAGAATTACCATATATTCTAAGGTATTTCCAATGATACATTGCATATTACGTTATATTATAAGGTATTTTCAATGATACACTGCATATTATGTTATATTATAAGGTATTTTCAATGATACACTGCATATTACGTTATATTATAAGGTATTTTCAATGATACACAGAATGTTACGTTATATTATAAGGTATTTTCAATGATAAACTACTATATATTATAAGGTATTTTCAATGATACACTGCATATTACGTTATATTATAAGGTATTTTCAATGATACACTGCATATTACTTTATATTATAAGGTATTTTCATTGATACACTACAAATTACGATATATTATAAGGTATTTTCAATGATACACAGCATATTACGTTATATTATTAGGTATTTTCAATGATACACTAAAAAATTACGATATATTATGAGGTATCTTCAATGATACACTGCATATTACGTTATATTATAAGGTATTTTCAATGATACACCGCATATTACGTTATATTATAATGTATTTTCAATGATACACTGCATATTACGTTATATTATAAGGTATTTTCAATGATACACTGCATATTACGTTATATTATAAGGTATTTTCATTGATACACTACAAATTACCATATATTATGAGGTATCTTCAATGATACACTGCATACTACGTTATATTATAAGGTATTCTCAATGATAAACTACTATATATTATAAGGTATTTTCAATGATACACTGAATATTACATTACATTATAAGGTATTTTCAATGATACACTGCATATTACGTTATATTATAAGGTATTTTCAATGATAGACTGCATATTACATTATATTATAAGGTATTTTCAATGATAGACTGCATATTACGTTATATTATGAGGTATTTTCAATGATACACTGCATATTACGTTATATTATAAGGTATTTTCAATGATACACTGCATATTACGTTATATTATCAGGTATTTTCAATGATACTCTGCATATTACATTATATTATAAGGTATTTTCAATGATAGACTGCATATTACGTTATATTGTGAGGTATTTTCAATGATAGACTGCATATTACGTTATATTATAAAGTATTTTCAATGAATTACTGCATATTACGTTATATTATAAGGTATTTTCAATGATAGACTGCATATTACGTTATATTATGAGGTATTTTCAATGATACACTGCATATTACGTTATATTATCAGGTATTTTCAATGATACTCTGCATATTACATTATATTATAAGGTATTTTCAATGATAGACTGCATATTACGTTATATTGTGAGGTATTTTCAATGATAGACTGCATATTACGTTATATTATAAAGTATTTTCAATGAATTACTGCATATTACGTTATATTATAAGGTATTTTCATTGATACACTACAAATTACCATATATTATGAGGTATCTTCAATGATACACTGCATACTACGTTATATTATAAGGTATTCTCAATGATAAACTACTATATATTATAAGGTATTTTCAATGATACACTGAATATTACATTACATTATAAGGTATTTTCAATGATACACTGCATATTACGTTATATTATAAGGTATTTTCAATGATAGACTGCATATTACATTATATTATAAGGTATTTTCAATGATAGACTGCATATTACGTTATATTATGAGGTATTTTCAATGATACACTGCATATTACGTTATATTATAAGGTATTTTCAATGATACACTGCATATTACGTTATATTATCAGGTATTTTCAATGATACTCTGCATATTACATTATATTATAAGGTGTTTTCAATGATAGACTGCATATTACGTTATATTGTGAGGTATTTTCAATGATAGACTGCATATTACGTTATATTATAAAGTATTTTCAATGAATTACTGCATATTACGTTATATTATAAGGTATTTTCAATGATAGACTGCATATTACGTTATATTATGAGGTATTTTCAATGATACACTGCATATTACGTTATATTATCAGGTATTTTCAATGATACTCTGCATATTACATTATATTATAAGGTATTTTCAATGATAGACTGCATATTACGTTATATTGTGAGGTATTTTCAATGATAGACTGCATATTACGTTATATTATAAAGTATTTTCAATGAATTACTGCATATTACGTTATATTATAAGGTATTTTCAATGATACACTGCATATTACGTTATATTATAAGGTATTTTCAATGATAGACTGCAAATATTACGTTATATTATAAGGTATTTTCAATGATACACTGCATATTACGTTATATTATGAGGTATTTTCAATGATAGACTGCATATCACGTTATATTATAAGGTATTTTCAATGATAAACTACTATCTATTATAAGGTATTTTCAATGATAGACTGCATATTACGTTATATTATAAGGTATTTTCATTGATAGACTAGAATTACCATATATTCTAAGGTATTTTCAATGATACACAGAATATTACGTTATATTATAAGGTATTTTCAATGATACACTGCATATTATATTATTTTATAAGGTATTTTCAATGATTCACTGCATATTACGTTATATTATAAGGTATTTTCAATGATACACTGCATATTACGTTATATTATAAGGTATTTTCAATGATACACAGAATGTTACGTTATATTATAAGGTATTTTCAATGATAAACTACTATATATTATAAGGTATTTTCAATGATACACTGCATTATACGTTATATTATAAGGTATTTTCAATGATACACTGCATATTACGTTATATTATAAGGTATTTTCAATGATACACAGAATGTTACGTTATATTATAAGGTATTTTCAATGATAAACTACTATATATTATAAGGTATTTTCAATGATACACTGCATATTACGTTATATTATAAGGTATTTTCAATGATACACTGCATATTACGTTATATTATAAGGTATTTTCAATGATACACAGAATGTTACGTTATATTATAAGGTATTTTCAATGATAAACTACTATATATTATAAGGTATTTTCAATGATACACTGCATTATACGTTATATTATAAGGTATTTTCAATGATACACAGCATATTACGTTACATTATAAGGTATTTTCAATGATAAACTACTATATATTACAAGGTAGTTTCAATGATACACTACAAATTACGATAGATTATAAGGTATTTTCAATGATACACTGCATATTACTTTATATTATAAGGTATTTTCATTGATACACTACAAATTACGATATATTATAAGGTATTTTCAATGATACACAGCATATTACGTTATATTATTAGGTATTTTCAATGATACACTAAAAAATTACGATATATTATGAGGTATCTTCAAGGATACACTGCATATTACGTTATATTATAAGGTATTTTCAATGATACACCGCATATTACGTTATATTATAATGTATTTTCAATGATACACTGCATATTACGTTATATTATAAGGTATTTTCAATGATACACTGCATATTACGTTATATTATAAGGTATTTTCATTGATACACTACAAATTACCATATATTATGAGGTATCTTCAATGATACACTGCATACTACGTTATATTATCAGGTATTTTCAATGATACTCTGCATATTACATTATATTATAAGGTATTTTCAATGATAGACTGCATATTACGTTATATTGTGAGGTATTTTCAATGATAGACTGCATATTACGTTATATTATAAAGTATTTTCAATGAATTACTGCATATTACGTTATATTATAAGGTATTTTCAATGATACACTGCATATTACGTTATATTATAAGGTATTTTCAATGATAGACTGCAAATATTACGTTATATTATAAGGTATTTTCAATGATACACTGCATATTACGTTATATTATGAGGTATTTTCAATGATAGACTGCATATCACGTTATATTATAAGGTATTTTCAATGATAAACTACTATCTATTATAAGGTATTTTCAATGATAGACTGCATATTACGTTATATTATAAGGTATTTTCATTGATAGACTAGAATTACCATATATTCTAAGGTATTTTCAATGATACACAGAATATTACGTTATATTATAAGGTATTTTCAATGATACACTGCATATTACGTTATATTATAAGGTATTTTCAATGATACACAGAGTGTTACGTTATATTATAAGGTATTTTCAATGATAAACTACTATATATTATAAGGTATTTTCAATGATATACTGCATATTACGTTATATTATAAGGTATTTTCAATGATACACTGCATATTACGTTATATTATAAGGTATTTTCAATGATACACCGCATATTACGTTATATTATAATGTATTTTCAATGATACACTGCATATTACGTTATAATATAAGGTATTTTCAATGATACACTGCATATTACGTTATATTATAAGGTATTTTCATTGATACACTACAAATTACCATATATTATAAGGTATCTTCAATGATACACTGCATATTACGTTATATTATAAGGTATTCTCAATGATAAACTACTATATATTATAACGTATTTTCAATGATACACTGCATATTACGTTATATTATAAGGTATTTTCAATGATACACTGCATATTACGTTATATTATAAGGTATTTTCAATGATACACTGCATATTACGTTATATTATAAGGTATTTTCAATGATACACAGAATGTTACGTTATATTATAAGGTATTTTCAATGATAAACTACTATATATTATAAGGTATTTTCAATGATACACTGCATATTACGTTATATTATAAGGTATTTTCAATGATACACTGCATATTACGTTATATTATAAGGTATTTTCAATGATACACTGCATATTACGTTATATTATAAGGTATTTTCAATGATACACTGCATATTACGTTATATTATAAGGTATTTTCAATGATACACTGCATATTACGTTATATTATAAGGTATTTTCATTGATACACTACAAATTACCATATATTATAAGGTATTTTCAATGATACACTAAAAAATTTCGATATATTATAAGGTATTTCCAATGATACACTGCATATTACCATATATTATAAGGTATTTTCAATGATACACTACAAATTACGATATATTATAAGGTATTTTCAATGATACACTGCATATTACTTTATATTATAAGGTATTTTCATTGATACACTACAAATTACGATATATTATAAGGTATTTTCAATGATACACAGCACATTACGTTATATTATAAGGTATTTTCAATGATAAACTACTATATATTATAAGGTATTTTCAATGATACACTACAAATTACGATATATTCTAAGGTATTTTCAATGATACACTGCATATTACGTTATATTATAAGGTATCTTCAATGATACACTGCATATTACGTTTTATTATAAGGTATTTTCAATGATACACTGCATATTATGTTATATTATAAGGTATTTTCAATGATACACTGCATATTACGTTATATTATAAGGTATTTTCAATGATAAACTACTATATATTATAAGGTATTTTCAATGATACACTACAAATTACGATATATTATAAGGTATTTCCAATGATACACTGCATATTACGTTATATTACAAGGTATTTTCAATGATACACAGAATATTACGTTATATTATAAGGTATTTTCAATGATAAACTACTATATATTACAAGGTATTTTCAATGATACACTGCATATTACGTTATATTATAAGGTATTTTCAATGATACACCGCATATTACGTTATATTATAATGTATTTTCAATGATACACTGCATATTACGTTATATTATAAGGTATTTTCAATGATACACCGCATATTACGTTATATTATAATGTATTTTCAATGATACACTGCATATTACGTTATAATATAAGGTATTTTCAATGATACACTGCATATTACGTTATATTATAAGGTATTTTCATTGATACACTACAAATTACCATATATTATAAGGTATCTTCAATGATACACTGCATATTACGTTATATTATAAGGTATTCTCAATGATACACTGCATATTACGTTTTATTATAAGGTATTCTCAATGATAAACTACTATATATTATAACGTATTTTCAATGATACACTGCATATTACGTTATATTATAAGGTATTTTCAATGATACACTGCATATTACG
Organism: Lasioglossum lativentre; assembly: GCA_916610255.1. Classification (NCBI taxonomy): domain Eukaryota; kingdom Metazoa; phylum Arthropoda; class Insecta; order Hymenoptera; family Halictidae; genus Lasioglossum; species Lasioglossum lativentre. Next base: position 21,016 of record CAKAJI010000831.1, read on the forward strand.
TTATATTATAAGGTATTTTCAATGATACGCTGCATATTACGTTTTATTATAAGGTATTTTCAATGATACATTGCATATTACGTTATATTATAAGGTATTTTCAGTGATAAACTACTATATATTACAAGGTAGTTTCAATGATACACTACAAATTACCATATATTCTAAGGTATTTTCAATGATACACTACATATTACGTTTTATTATAAGGTATTTTCAATGATACATTGCATATTACGTTATATTATAAGGTATTTTCAGTGATAAACTACTATATATTACAAGGTAGTTTCAATGATACACTACAAATTACCATATATTCTAAGGTATTTTCAATGATACACTGCATATTACGTTATATTATAATGTATTTTCAAAGATACACTGCATATTACGTTATATTATAATGTATTTTCAATGATACACTGCATATTATGTTATATTATAAGTTATTTTCAATGATACACAGAATATTACGTTATATTATAAGGTATTTTCATTGATACACTACAAATTACCATATATTATAAGGTATTTTCAATGATACACTGCATATTACGTTATATTATAAGGTATTTTCAATGATACACTGCATATTACGTTATATTATAAGGTAGTTTCATTGATACACTACAAATTACCATATATTATAAGGTATTTTCAATGATACACAGCATATTACCTTATATTATAAGGTATTTTCAATGATACACAGAATATTACGTTATAATATAAGGTATTTTCAATGATAAACTACTATATATTACAAGGTATTTTCAATGATACACTACAAATTACCATATATTCTAAGGTATTTTCAATGATACACTGCATATTACGTTATATTATAAGGTATCTTCAATGATACACTGCATATTACGTTTTATTATAAGGTATTTTCAATGATACACTGCATATTATGTTATATTATAAGGTATTTTCAATGATACACTGCATATTACGTTATATTATAAGGTATTTTCAATGATAAACTACTATATATTATAAGGTATTTTCAATGATACACTACAAATTACGATATATTATAACGTATTTCCAATGATACACTGCATATTACGTTATATTACAAGGTATTTTCAATGATACACAGAATATTACGTTATATTATAAGGTATTTTCAATGATAAACTACTATATATTACAAGGTATTTTCAATGATACACTGCATATTACGTTATATTATAAGGTATTTTCAATGATACACCGCATATTACGTTATATTATAATGTATTTTCAATGATACACTGCATATTACGTTATATTATAAGGTATTTTCAATGATACACCGCATATTACGTTATATTATAATGTATTTTCAATGATACACTGCATATTACGTTATAATATAAGGTATTTTCAATGATACACTGCATATTACGTTATATTATAAGGTATTTTCATTGATACACTACAAATTACCATATATTATAAGGTATCTTCAATGATACACTGCATATTACGTTATATTATAAGGTATTCTCAATGATAAACTACTATATATTATAACGTATTTTCAATGATACACTGCATATTACGTTATATTATAAGGTATTTTCAATGATACACTGCATATTACGTTATATTATAAGGTATTTTCAATGATACACTGCATATTACGTTATATTATAAGGTATTTTCATTGATACACTACAAATTACCATATATTATAAGGTATTTTCAATGATACACTAAAAAATTTCGATATATTATAAGGTATTTCCAATGATACACTGCATATTACCATATATTATAAGGTATTTTCAATGATACACTACAAATTACGATATATTATAAGGTATTTTCAATGATACACTGCATATTACTTTATATTATAAGGTATTTTCATTGATACACTACAAATTACGATATATTATAAGGTATTTTCAATGATACACAGCACATTACGTTATATTATAAGGTATTTTCAATGATAAACTACTATATATTATAAGGTATTTTCAATGATACACTACAAATTACGATATATTATAAGGTATTTTCACTGATACACTGCATATTACGTTATATTATAAGGTATTTTCATTTATAGACTAGAATTACCATATATTCTAAGGTATTTTCATTGATACACTACAAATTACCATATATTATAAGGTATCTTCAATGATACACTGCATATTACGTTATATTATAAGGTATTTTCAATGATACACTGCATATTACGTTTTATTATAAGGTATTTTCAATGATACGCTGCATATTACGTTTTATTATAAGGTATTTTCAATGATACATTGCATATTACGTTATATTATAAGGTATTTTCAGTGATAAACTACTATATATTACAAGGTAGTTTCAATGATACACTACAAATTACCATATATTCTAAGGTATTTTCAATGATACACTACATATTACGTTTTATTATAAGGTATTTTCAATGATACATTGCATATTACGTTATATTATAAGGTATTTTCAGTGATAAACTACTATATATTACAAGGTAGTTTCAATGATACACTACAAATTACCATATATTCTAAGGTATTTTCAATGATACACTGCATATTACGTTATATTATAATGTATTTTCAAAGATACACTGCATATTACGTTATATTATAATGTATTTTCAATGATACACTGCATATTATGTTATATTATAAGTTATTTTCAATAATACACAGAATATTACGTTATATTATAAGGTATTTTCATTGATACACTACAAATTACCATATATTATAAGGTATCTTCAATGATACACTGCATATTACGTTTTATTATAAGGTATTTTCAATGATACACTGCATATTACGTTATATTATAAGGTAGTTTCATTGATACACTACAAATTACCATATATTATAAGGTATTTTCAATGATACACAGCATATTACCTTATATTATAAGGTATTTTCAATGATACACAGAATATTACGTTATAATATAAGGTATTTTCAATGATAAACTACTATATATTACAAGGTATTTTCAATGATACACTACAAATTACCATATATTCTAAGGTATTTTCAATGATACACTGCATATTACGTTATATTATAAGGTATCTTCAATGATACACTGCATATTACGTTTTATTATAAGGTATTTTCAATGATACACTGCATATTATGTTATATTATAAGGTATTTTCAATGAATTACTGCATATTACGTTATATTATAAGGTATTTTCAATGATACACTGCATATTACGTTATATTATAAGGTATTTTCAATGATAGACTGCAAATATTACGTTATATTATAAGGTATTTTCAATGATACACTGCATATTACGTTATATTATGAGGTATTTTCAATGATAGACTGCATATCACGTTATATTATAAGGTATTTTCAATGATAAACTACTATCTATTATAAGGTATTTTCAATGATAGACTGCATATTACGTTATATTATAAGGTATTTTCATTGATAGACTAGAATTACCATATATTCTAAGGTATTTTCAATGATACACAGAATATTACGTTATATTATAAGGTATTTTCAATGATACACTGCATATTACGTTATATTATAAGGTATTTTCAATGATACACAGAGTGTTACGTTATATTATAAGGTATTTTCAATGATAAACTACTATATATTATAAGGTATTTTCAATGATATACTGCATATTACGTTATATTATAAGGTATTTTCAATGATACACTGCATATTACGTTATATTATAAGGTATTTTCAATGATACACCGCATATTACGTTATATTATAATGTATTTTCAATGATACACTGCATATTACGTTATAATATAAGGTATTTTCAATGATACACTGCATATTACGTTATATTATAAGGTATTTTCATTGATACACTACAAATTACCATATATTATAAGGTATCTTCAATGATACACTGCATATTACGTTATATTATAAGGTATTCTCAATGATAAACTACTATATATTATAACGTATTTTCAATGATACACTGCATATTACGTTATATTATAAGGTATTTTCAATGATACACTGCATATTACGTTATATTATAAGGTATTTTCAATGATACACTGCATATTACGTTATATTATAAGGTATTTTCAATGATACACAGAATGTTACGTTATATTATAAGGTATTTTCAATGATAAACTACTATATATTATAAGGTATTTTCAATGATACACTGCATATTACGTTATATTATAAGGTATTTTCAATGATACACTGCATATTACGTTATATTATAAGGTATTTTCAATGATACACTGCATATTACGTTATATTATAAGGTATTTTCAATGATACACTGCATATTACGTTATATTATAAGGTATTTTCAATGATACACTGCATATTACGTTATATTATAAGGTATTTTCATTGATACACTACAAATTACCATATATTATAAGGTATTTTCAATGATACACTAAAAAATTTCGATATATTATAAGGTATTTCCAATGATACACTGCATATTACCATATATTATAAGGTATTTTCAATGATACACTACAAATTACGATATATTATAAGGTATTTTCAATGATACACTGCATATTACTTTATATTATAAGGTATTTTCATTGATACACTACAAATTACGATATATTATAAGGTATTTTCAATGATACACAGCACATTACGTTATATTATAAGGTATTTTCAATGATAAACTACTATATATTATAAGGTATTTTCAATGATACACTACAAATTACGATATATTATAAGGTATTTTCACTGATACACTGCATATTACGTTATATTATAAGGTATTTTCATTTATAGACTAGAATTACCATATATTCTAAGGTATTTTCATTGATACACTACAAATTACCATATATTATAAGGTATCTTCAATGATACACTGCATATTACGTTATATTATAAGGTATTTTCAATGATACACTGCATATTATGTTTTATTATAAGGTATTTTCAATGATACGCTGCATATTACGTTTTATTATAAGGTATTTTCAATGATACATTGCATATTACGTTATATTATAAGGTATTTTCAGTGATAAACTACTATATATTACAAGGTAGTTTCAATGATACACTACAAATTACCATATATTCTAAGGTATTTTCAATGATACACTACATATTACGTTTTATTATAAGGTATTTTCAATGATACATTGCATATTACGTTATATTATAAGGTATTTTCAGTGATAAACTACTATATATTACAAGGTAGTTTCAATGATACACTACAAATTCCCATATATTCTAAGGTATTTTCAATGATACACTGCATATTACGTTATATTATTATGTATTTTCAAAGATACACTGCATATTACGTTATATTATAAGGTTTTTTCAATGATACACCGCATATTACGTTATATTATAATGTATTTTCAATGATACACTGCATATTACGTTATAATATAAGGTATTTTCAATGATACACTGCATATTACGTTATATTATAAGGTATTTTCATTGATACACTACAAATTACCATATATTATAAGGTATCTTCAATGATACACTGCATATTACGTTATATTATAAGGTATTCTCAATGATAAACTACTATATATTATAACGTATTTTCAATGATACACTGCATATTACGTTATATTATAAGGTATTTTCAATGATACACTGCATATTACGTTATATTATAAGGTATTTTCAATGATACACTGCATATTACGTTATATTATAAGGTATTTTCAATGATACACAGAATGTTACGTTATATTATAAGGTATTTTCAATGATAAACTACTATATATTATAAGGTATTTTCAATGATACACTGCATATTACGTTATATTATAAGGTATTTTCAATGATACACTGCATATTACGTTATATTATAAGGTATTTTCAATGATACACTGCATATTACGTTATATTATAAGGTATTTTCAATGATACACTGCATATTACGTTATATTATAAGGTATTTTCAATGATACACTGCATATTACGTTATATTATAAGGTATTTTCATTGATACACTACAAATTACCATATATTATAAGGTATTTTCAATGATACACTAAAAAATTTCGATATATTATAAGGTATTTCCAATGATACACTGCATATTACCATATATTATAAGGTATTTTCAATGATACACTACAAATTACGATATATTATAAGGTATTTTCAATGATACACTGCATATTACTTTATATTATAAGGTATTTTCATTGATACACTACAAATTACGATATATTATAAGGTATTTTCAATGATACACAGCACATTACGTTATATTATAAGGTATTTTCAATGATAAACTACTATATATTATAAGGTATTTTCAATGATACACTACAAATTACGATATATTATAAGGTATTTTCACTGATACACTGCATATTACGTTATATTATAAGGTATTTTCATTTATAGACTAGAATTACCATATATTCTAAGGTATTTTCATTGATACACTACAAATTACCATATATTATAAGGTATCTTCAATGATACACTGCATATTACGTTATATTATAAGGTATTTTCAATGATACACTGCATATTACGTTTTATTATAAGGTATTTTCAATGATACGCTGCATATTACGTTTTATTATAAGGTATTTTCAATGATACATTGCATATTACGTTATATTATAAGGTATTTTCAGTGATAAACTACTATATATTACAAGGTAGTTTCAATGATACACTACAAATTACCATATATTCTAAGGTATTTTCAATGATACACTACATATTACGTTTTATTATAAGGTATTTTCAATGATACATTGCATATTACGTTATATTATAAGGTATTTTCAGTGATAAACTACTATATATTACAAGGTAGTTTCAATGATACACTACAAATTACCATATATTCTAAGGTATTTTCAATGATACACTGCATATTACGTTATATTATAATGTATTTTCAAAGATACACTGCATATTACGTTATATTATAATGTATTTTCAATGATACACTGCATATTATGTTATATTATAAGTTATTTTCAATGATACACAGAATATTACGTTATATTATAAGGTATTTTCATTGATACACTACAAATTACCATATATTATAAGGTATCTTCAATGATACACTGCATATTACGTTTTATTATAAGGTATTTTCAATGATACACTGCATATTACGTTATATTATAAGGTAGTTTCATTGATACACTACAAATTACCATATATTATAAGGTATTTTCAATGATACACAGCATATTACCTTATATTATAAGGTATTTTCAATGATACACAGAATATTACGTTATAATATAAGGTATTTTCAATGATAAACTACTATATATTACAAGGTATTTTCAATGATACACTACAAATTACCATATATTCTAAGGTATTTTCAATGATACACTGCATATTACGTTATATTATAAGGTATCTTCAATGATACACTGCATATTACGTTTTATTATAAGGTGTTTTCAATGATACACTGCATATTATGTTATATTATAAGGTATTTTCAATGATACACTGCATATTACGTTATATTATAAGGTATTTTCAATGATAAACTACTATATATTATAAGGTATTTTCAATGATACACTACAAATTACGATATATTATAAGGTATTTCCAATGATACACTGCATATTACGTTATATTACAAGGTATTTTCAATGATACACAGAATATTACGTTATATTATAAGGTATTTTCAATGATAAACTACTATATATTACAAGGTATTTTCAATGATACACTGCATATTACGTTATATTATAAGGTATTTTCAATGATACACCGCATATTACGTTATATTATAATGTATTTTCAATGATACACTGCATATTACGTTATATTATAAGGTATTTTCAATGATACACTGCATATTACGTTATATTATAAGGTATTTTCAATGATACACTGCATATTACGTTATATTATAAGGTATTTTCAATGATAGACTGCATATTACATTATATTATAAGGTATTTTCAATGATAGACTGCATATTACGTTATATTATAAGGTATTTTCAATGATACACTGCATATCACGTTATATTATACGGTATTTTCAATGATACACTGCATATCACGTTATATTATAAGGTATTTTAAATGATACACTGCTTATTATGTTATATTATGAGGTATTTTCAATGATAGACTGCATATTACATTATATTCTAAGGTATTTTCAATGATAGACTGCATATTACGTTATATTATAAGGTATTTTCATTGATAGACTAGAATTACCATATATTCTAAGGTATTTTCAATGATACACAGAATATTACGTTATATTATAAGGTATTTTCAATGATACACTGCATATCACGTTATATTATAAGGTATTTTCACTGATACACTGCATATTACATGATTTTATGAGGTATTTTTCATGATAGACTGCATACTACGTTATATTATAAGGTATTTTCAATGATACACTGAATATTACACTACATTATAAGGTATTTTCAATGATAGACTGCATATTACGTTATATTATAAGGTATTTTCAATGATACACTGCATATCACGTTATATTATAAGGTATTTTCAATGATACACTGCTTAATATGTTATATTATGAGGTATTTTCAATGATAGACTGCATATTACATTATATTATAAGGTATTTTCAATGATAGACTGCATATTACGTTATATTATAAGGTATTTTCAATGATACAGTGCATATTACGTTATATTATAAGGTATTTTCATTGATACACTGCATATTAAGTTATATTATAAGGTATTTTCAATGATAGACTGCAAATATTACGTTATATTATAAGGTATTTTCAATGATACACTGCATATTACGTTATATTATGAGGTATTTTCAATGATAGACTGCATATCACGTTATATTATAAGGTATTTTCAATGATAAACTACTATATATTATAAGGTATTTTCAATGATACACTACAAATTACGATATATTATAAGGTATTTTCATTGATAGACTAGAATTACCATATATTCTCAGGTATCTTCAATGATACACAGAATATTACGTTATATTATAAGGTATTTTCAATGATAAACTACTATATATTACAAGGTATTTTCGATGATACACTACAAATTACCATATATTCTAAGGTATTTTCAATGATAAACTACTATATATTATAAGGTATTTTCAATGATACACTGCATATTATGTTATATTATAAGGTATTTTCAATGATACACTACAAATTACGATATATTACAAGGTATTTTCAATGATACACTGCATATTACGTTATATTATAAGGTATTTTCAATGATACACTGCATATTACGTTATATTATAAGGTATTTTCATTGATACACTACAAATTACCATATATTATAAGGTATTTTCAATGATACACTGCATATTACGTTATATTATAAGGTATTTTCAATGATACACTGCATATTACGTTTTATTATAAGGTATTTTCGATGATACACTGCATATTACGTTATATTATTAGGTATTTTCAATGATACACTAAAAAATTACTATATATTATAAGGTATTTCCAATGATACACTGCATATTACGTTATATTATAAGGTATTTTCAATGATACACTGCATATTACCTTATATTATAATGTATTTTCATTGATAGACTAGAATTACCATATATTCTACGGTATTTTCAATGATACACCGCATATTACGTTATATTATAAGGTATTTTCAATGATACACAGAATATTACGTTTTATAATAAGGTATTTTCAATGATAAACTACTATATATTATAAGGTATTTTCAATGATACACTACAAATTACGATATATTACAAGGTATTTTCAATGATACACTGCATATTACGTTATATTATAAGATATTTTCAATGATACACTGCATATTACGTTATATTATAATGTATTTTCAATGATACACAGAATATTACGTTATATTATAAGGTATTTTCAATGATACACTGCATATTACGTTAAATTATAAGGTATTTTCAATGATACACTGCATATTACTTTATATTATAAGGTATTTTCAATGATACACTGCATATTACGTTTTATTATAAGGTATTCTCAATGATACACTGCATATTACGATTTATAATAAGGTATATTCAATGATAAACTACTAAATATTATAAGGTATTTCCAATGATACACTACAAATTACGATATATTACAAGGTATTTTCAATGATACACTGCATATTACGTTATATTATAAGGTATTTTCAATGATACACTGCATATTACGTTATATTATAAGGTATTTTCAATGATACACTGCATATTACGTTATATTATAAGGTATTTTCAATGATACACAGAATATTACGTTATATTATAAGGTATTTTCCATGATAAACTACTATATATTACAATGTATTTTCAATGATACACTACAAATTACCATATATTCTAATGTATTTTCAATGATACACTGCATATTACGTTATATTATAAGGTATCTTCAATGATACACTGCATATTACGTTTTATTATAAGGTATTTTCAATGATACACTGCATATTACGTTATATTATTAGGTATTTTCAATGATACACTGCATATTACGTTATATTATAAGGTATTTTCAATGATACACTGCATATTACGATTTATAATAAGGTATATTCAATGATAAACTACTAAATATTATAAGGTATTTCCAATGATACACTACAAATTACGATATATTACAAGGTATTTTCAATGATACACTGCATATTACGTTGTATTATAAGGTATTTTCAATGATACACTGCATATTACGTTATATTATAAGGTATTTTCATTGATACACTACAAATTACCATATATTATAAGGTATTTTCAATGATACAGTACAAATTACGATATAGTATAAGGTATTTCCAATGATACACTGCATATTACGTTATATTATAAGGTATTTTGAATGATACACTGCATATTACGTTATATTATAAGGTATTTTCATTGATAGACTAGAATTACCATATATTCTAAGGTATTTTCAATGATACACTGCATATTACGTTAAATTATAAGGTATTTTCAATGATACACTGCATATTACGTTTTATTATAAGGTATTTTCGATGATACACTGCATATTACGTTATATTATTAGGTATTTTCAATGATACACTAAAAAATTACGATATATTATAAGGTATTTCCAATGATACACTGCATATTACGTTATATTATAAGGTATTTTCAATGATACACTGCATATTGCGTCATATTATAAGGTATTTTCAATGATACACTGCATATTACGTTATATTATAAGGTATTTTCAATGATACACAGAATATTACGTTTTATAATAAGGTATTTTCAATGATAAACTACTATATATTATAAGGTATTTTCAATGATACACTACAAATTACGATATATTACAAGGTATTTTCAATGATACACTGCATATTACGTTATATTATAAGGTATTTTCAATCATACACTGCATATTACGTTATATTATAATGTATTTTCAATGATACACAGAATATTACGTTATATTATAAGGTATTTTCAATGATACACTGCATATTACGTTATATTATAAGGTATTTTCAATGATACACTGCATATTACGTTTTATTATAAGGTATTTTCGATGATACACTGCATATTACGTTATATTATTAGGTATTTTCAATGATACACTAAAAAATTACGATATATTATAAGGTATTTCCAATGATACACTGCATATTACGTTATATTATAAGGTATTTTCAATGATACACTGCATATTACGTCATATTATAAGGTATTTTCAATGATACACTGCACATTACATTATATTATAAGGTATTTTCAATGATACACTGCATATTACGTTATATTATAAGGTATTTTCAATGATACACTGCATATTACGTTATATTATAATGTATTTTCAATGATACACAGAATATTACGTTATATTATAAGGTATTTTCAATGATACACAGAATATTACGTTATATTATAAGGTATTTTCAATGATACACTGCATATTACGTTATATTACAAGGTATTTTCAATGATACACTGCATATTACGTTATATTATAAGGTATTTTCAATGATACACTGCATATTGCGTCATATTATAAGGTATTTTCAATGATACACTGCATATTACGTTATATTATAAGGTATTTTCAATGATACACAGAATATTACGTTTTATAATAAGGTATTTTCAATGATAAACTACTATATATTATAAGGTATTTTCAATGATACACTACAAATTACGATATATTACAAGGTATTTTCAATGATACACTGCATATTACGTTATATTATAAGGTATTTTCAATCATACACTGCATATTACGTTATATTATAATGTATTTTCAATGATACACAGAATATTACGTTATATTATAAGGTATTTTCAATGATACACTGCATATTACGTTATATTATAAGGTATTTTCAATGATACACTGCATATTACGTTTTATTATAAGGTATTTTCGATGATACACTGCATATTACGTTATATTATAAGGTATTTTCAATGATACACTGCATATTACGTTATATTATAATGTATTTTCAATGATACACAGAATATTACGTTATATTATAAGGTATTTTCAATGATACACTGCATATTACGTTATATTACAAGGTATTTTCAATGATACACTGCATATTACGTTATATTATAAGGTATTTTCAATGATACACTGCATATTACGTTATATTATAATGTATTTTCAATGATACACAGAATATTACGTTATATTATAAGGTATTTTCAATGATACACAGAATATTACGTTTTATAATAAGGTATTTTCAATGATAAACTACTATATATTATAAGGTATTTTCAATGATACACTACAAATTACGATATATTACAAGGTATTTTCAATGATACACTGCATATTACGTTATATTATAAGGTATTTTCAATGATACACTGCATATTACGTTAAATTATAAGGTATTTTCAATGATACACTGCATATTACTTTATATTATAAGGTATTTTCAATGATACACTGCATATTACGTTTTATTATAAGGTATTCTCAATGATACACTGCATATTACGATTTATAATAAGGTATATTCAATGATAAACTACTAAATATTATAAGGTATTTCCAATGATACACTACAAATTACGATATATTACAAGGTATTTTCAATGATACACTGCATATTACGTTATATTATAAGGTATTTTCAATGATACACTGCATATTACGTTATATTATAAGGTATTTTCAATGATACACTGCATATTACGTTATATTATAAGGTATTTTCAATGATACACAGAATATTACGTTATATTATAAGGTATTTTCCATGATAAACTACTATATATTACAATGTATTTTCAATGATACACTACAAATTACCATATATTCTAATGTATTTTCAATGATACACTGCATATTACGTTATATTATAAGGTATCTTCAATGATACACTGCATATTACGTTTTATTATAAGGTATTTTCAATGATACACTGCATATTACGTTATATTATTAGGTATGTTCAATGATACACTGCATATTACGTTATATTATAAGGTATTTTCAATGATACACTGCATATTACGTTATATTATAAGGTATTTTCAATGATACACTGCATATTACGTTATATTATAAGATGTTTTCAATGATACACTGCATATTACGTTATATCATAAGGTATTTTCAATGATACACTAAAAAATTACGATATATTATAAGGTATTTCCAATGATACACTGCATATTACGTTATATTATAAGGTATTTTCAATGATACACTGCATATTACGTTATATTATAAGGTATTTTCATTGATAGACTAGAATTACCATATATTCTAAGGTATTTTCAATGATACACTGCATATTACGTTAAATTATAAGGTATTTTCAATGATACACTGCATATTACGTTTTATTATAAGGTATTTTCGATGATACACTGCATATTACGTTATATTATTAGGTATTTTCAATGATACACTAAAAAATTACGATATATTATAAGGTATTTCCAATGATACACTGCATATTACGTTATATTATAAGGTATTTTCAATGATACACTGCATATTACGTCATATTATAAGGTATTTTCAATGATACACTGCATATTACGTTATATTATAAGGTATTTTCAATGATACACAGAATATTACGTTTTATAATAAGGTATTTTCAATGATAAACTACTATATATTATAAGGTATTTTCAATGATACACTACAAATTACGATATATTACAAGGTATTTTCAATGATACACTGCATATTACGTTATATTATAAGGTATTTTCAATCATACACTGCATATTACGTTATATTATAATGTATTTTCAATGATACACAGAATATTACGTTATATTATAAGGTATTTTCAATGATACACTGCATATTACGTTATATTATAAGGTATTTTCAATGATACACTGCATATTACGTTTTATTATAAGGTATTTTCGATGATACACTGCATATTACGTTATATTATTAGGTATTTTCAATGATACACTAAAAAATTACGATATATTATAAGGTATTTCCAATGATACACTGCATATTACGTTATATTATAAGGTATTTTCAATGATACACTGCATATTACGTCATATTATAAGGTATTTTCAATGATACACTGCACATTACATTATATTATAAGGTATTTTCAATGATACACTGCATATTACGTTATATTATAAGGTATTTTCAATGATACACTGCATATTACGTTATATTATAATGTATTTTCAATGATACACAGAATATTACGTTATATTATAAGGTATTTTCAATGATACACTGCATATTACGTTATATTACAAGGTATTTTCAATGATACACTGCATATTACGTTATATTATAAGGTATTTTCAATGATACACTGCATATTACGTTATATTATAATGTATTTTCAATGATACACAGAATATTACGTTATATTATAAGGTATTTTCAATGATACACAGAATATTACGTTTTATAATAAGGTATTTTCAATGATAAACTACTATATATTATAAGGTATTTTCAATGATACACTACAAATTACGATATATTACAAGGTATTTTCAATGATACACTGCATATTACGTTATATTATAAGGTATTTTCAATGATACACTGCATATTACGTTAAATTATAAGGTATTTTCAATGATACACTGCATATTACTTTATATTATAAGGTATTTTCAATGATACACTGCATATTACGTTTTATTATAAGGTATTCTCAATGATACACTGCATATTACGATTTATAATAAGGTATATTCAATGATAAACTACTAAATATTATAAGGTATTTCCAATGATACACTACAAATTACGATATATTACAAGGTATTTTCAATGATACACTGCATATTACGTTATATTATAAGGTATTTTCAATGATACACTGCATATTACGTTATATTATAAGGTATTTTCAATGATACACTGCATATTACGTTATATTATAAGGTATTTTCAATGATACACAGAATATTACGTTATATTATAAGGTATTTTCAGTGATAAACTACTATATATTACAAGGTAGTTTCAATGATACACTACAAATTACCATATATTCTAAGGTATTTTCAATGATACACTGCATATTACGTTATATTATAAGGTATTTTCAATGATACACAGAATATTACGTTATATTATAAGGTATTTTCATTGATACACTACAAATTACCATATATTATAAGGTATCTTCAATGATACACTGCATATTACGTTTTATTATAAGGTATTTTCAATGATACACTGCATATTACGTTATATTATAAGGTATTTTCAATGATACACTGCATATTACGTTATATTATAAGGTATTTTCAATGATACACTGCATATTACGTTATATTATAAGGTATTTTCAATGATACACAGAATATTACGTTATATTATAAGGTATTTTCAGTGATAAACTACTATATATTACAAGGTAGTTTCAATGATACACTACAAATTACCATATATTATAAGGTATTTTCAATGATACACTACAAATTACGATATAGTATAAGGTATTTCCAATGATACACTGCATATTACGTTATATTATAAGGTATTTTCATTGATAGACTAGAATTACCATATATTCTCAGGTATTTCCAATGATACACTGCATATTACGTTATATTATAAGGTATTTTCAATGATACACAGAATATTACGTTATATTATAAGGTATTTTCAATGTTACACAGAATATTACGTTATATTATAAGGTATTTTCATTGATACACTACAAATTACCATATATTATAAGGTATTTTCAATGATACACTACAAATTACGATATAGTATAAGGTATTTCCAATGATACACTGCATATTACGTTATATTATAAGGTATTTTCAATGATACACTGCATATTACGTTATATTATAATGTATTTTCAATGATACACAGAATATTACGTTATATTATAAGGTATATTCAATGATACACAGAATATTACGTTATATTATAAGGTATTTTCATTGATACACTACAAATTACCATATATTATAAGGTATTTTCAATGATACACTACAAATTACGATATATTATAAGGTATTTTCAATGATACACTGCATATTACGTTTTATTATAAGGTATTTTCAATGATACATTGCATATTACGTTATATTATAAGGTATTTTCAGTGATAAACTACTATATATTACATGGTAGTTTCAATGATACACTACAAATTACCATATATTCTAAGGTATTTTCAATGATACACTGCATATTACGTTATATTATAAGGTATTTTCTATGATACACAGAATATTACGTTATATTATAAGGTATTTTCATTGATACACTACAAATTACCATATATTCTAAGGTATCTTCAATGATACACTGCATATTACCATATATTATAAGGTATTTTCAATGATACACTACAAATTACGATATAGTATAAGGTATTTCCAATGATACACTGCATATTACGTTATATTATAAGGTATTTTCAATGATACACTGCATATTACGTTATATTATAATGTATTTTCAATGATACACAGAATATTACGTTATATTATAAGGTATATTCAATGATACACAGAATATTACGTTATATTATAAGGTATTTTCATTGATACACTACAAATTACCATATATTATAAGGTATTTTCAATGATACACTACAAATTACGATATATTATAAGGTATTTTCAATGATACACTGCATATTACGTTATATTATAAGGTATTTTCAATGATACACTGCATATTACGTCATATTATAAGGTATTTTCATTGATACACTACAAATTACCATATATTATAAGGTATTTTCAATGATACACTGCATATTACGTCATATTATAAGGTATTTTCATTGATACACTACAAATTACCATATATTATAAGGTATTTTCAATGATACACTACAAATTACGATATAGTATAAGGTATTTCCAATGATACACTGCATATTACGTTATATTATAAGGTATTTTCATTGATAGACTAGAATTACCATATATTCTCAGGTATTTCCAATGATACACTGCATATTACGTTATATTATAAGGTATTTTCAATGATACACTGCATATTACGTTATATTATAAGGTATTTCCAATGATACACTGCATATTACGTTATATTATAAGGTATTTTCAATGATACACTGCATATTACGTCATATTATAAGGTATTTTCATTGATACACTACAAATTACCATATATTATAAGGTATTTTCAATGATACACTACAAATTACGATATAGTATAAGGTATTTCCAATGATACACTGCATATTACGTTATATTATAAGGTATTTTCAGTGATAGACTAGAATTACCATATATTCTAAGGTATTTTCAATGATACACTGCATATTACGTTATATTATAAGGTATTTTCATTGATGCACTACAAATTACCATATATTATAAGGTATTTTCAATGATACACTACAAATTACGATATAGTATAAGGTATTTTCAATGATACACAGAATATTACGTTATATTATAAGGTATTTTCAATGATAAACTACTATATATTATAAGGTATTTTCAATGATACACTGCATATTACGTTATATTATAAGGTATTTTCAATGATACACTGCATATTACGTTATATTATAATGTATTTTCAATGATACACAGAATATTACGTTATATTATAAGGTATTTTCAATGATACACAGAATATTACGTTATATTATAAGGTATTTTCATTGATACACTACAAATTACCATATATTATAAGGTATTTTCAATGATACACTACAAATTACGATATAGTATAAGGTATTTCCAATGATACACTGCATATTACGTTATATTATAAGGTATTTTCAATGATACACTGCATATTACGTTATATTATAATGTATTTTCAATGATACACAGAATATTACGTTATATTATAAGGTATATTCAATGATACACAGAATATTACGTTATATTATAAGGTATTTTCATTGATACACTACAAATTACCATATATTATAAGGTATTTTCAATGATACACTACAAATTACGATATATTATAAGGTATTTTCAATGATACACTGCATATTACGTTATATTATTAGGTATTTTCAATGATACACTAAAAAATTACGATATATTATGAGGTATCTTCAATGATACACTGCATATTACGTTATATTATAAGGTATTTTCAATGATACACCGCATATTACGTTATATTATAATGTATTTTCAATGATACACTGCATATTACGTTATATTATAAGGTATTTTCAATGATACACTGCATATTACGTTATATTATAAGGTATTTTCAATGATACACCGCATATTACGTTATATTATAATGTATTTTCAATGATACACTGCATATTACGTTATATTATAAGGTATTTTCAATGATACACTGCATATTACGTTATATTATAAGGTATTTTCATTGATGCACTACAAATTACCATATATTACAAGGTATTTTCAATGATACACTGCATATTACGTTATATTATAAGGTATTTTCAATGATACACTGCATATTACGTTATATTATAAGGTATTTTCAATGATACACTGCATATTACGTTATATTATAAGGTATTTTCAATGATACACAGAATATTACGTTATATTATAAGGTATTTTCCATGATAAACTACTATATATTACAATGTATTTTCAATGATACACTACAAATTACCATATATTCTAATGTATTTTCAATGATACA